>BQNB010098758.1:0-25085 GCA_026074375.1 Tanacetum coccineum
CTTAGACCCTGATGGTCTAGACAACGATACATTACCTTCATCCATATACCTTGCTGGTATAGTAGTTGTTCTCTTTTCTCTATAAAGCACCATAACATAGTTGTCCAGATTCTGTTGTTGAGGCTCTTCATCTTGTTCCTCATCTTCATTCCCTGGATTTTCCCCAGTATAAGGATCCACAGTAGGTTCAACCCTATTACCTTGAAGTTCCACCTCAAACTCAACTTCCTTCCTAGAATCTGCAGTACCAGCACCCTTGAGAGTATCCTTATATATAAGGCTCTTATTAAACACCACATCCCTGCTTATGAATATCTTTAGTTTGACATCATCTAACCTCTATAATCTGTATCCCTTCACACCATCAGGATACCCCAAGAATATGCATTTTATAGCTCTAGGCTTGAGCTTCCCCTGATTCACGTATGAATAAGCAACACAACTAAATATTCTCAACATCTCGTAATTTACCGGATGTCCTGAGCATAAATCCATAGGTGTCTTCTTCTCCAATGCTATAAATGGAGATCTATTGATCAGATCTGTTGTCGTCACCGTTGCTTCCGCCTAGAACGAATCTGGCAAACCAGACTGAATCAGTAAACACCTTACCTTGTTCAAGAGCGTCCTGTTCATTCGTTCAGCTGGACCATTCTGTTGCGGAGTTCCTGCAACTGTCAAATGTCTTGCTATCCCGCTCTCCTTACACAAGTTATTCCGCTCTACCTGTCTGGTTTTCCACCAACTACTTCCACTCCTTGAACTTGCTGAACGCCTCATTCTTGTGTTTAAGAAAATGAACCCAAACCCTCCTCGAATAATCATCAACAATCGATAAGAAGTATCGATAACCACTCATCGATTCCACCCGAGAAGGACCCCACAGATCCGCATGGACATAGTCTATAACTCCCTTTGTCGTGTGCTGACCTCGACTAAAACACACCCTGGTCGATTTTCGAAGAGCACAATTTTCACAGAGTTCGGGCTTACCTAGACCTTTATTGCCTAGCACATCTCTTCTTTCCAGTTCATGCAAGCCCGCCTCACTAATGTGACCCAGGCGTTTATGCCACACCTGTGCAAGACTTTCCTTTTCTTGTATACCAACACTAGCTTCACCCGATTATGCCCAGCCATCCAAGGAGTACACACAATTTCCATTCATAGTTCCTGAAAAAACCATCAAAGAACCCTTGACCATATTTACTCTTCCATTCTGCAACTTCACAGTATAGCCCTCTCGGTACAGAGTGCCCAAAGATATCAAATTTCTCTTCAACTCGGGAATATAACGCACATTCTCAAGCACAAAACTTGAACCATCTTTCATTTGTACTCTCACCTTCCCTATCCCCATGATGGCACATGCTCTATTATCACCGAGCAAAACCGTACTGGTATGTGCTTAATTACACATACCTTTTACCTTTAAAAATAAGCTAAAATAACCAAAAACGGACTTAAAATGCCAAATATACGCTTGTTTTGCTAATTGTATTGTGCAGGAACGGATATCTAAGAAAAGGACGAAGTGTAGATTACTGTTCCAAATATACGCTTGTTTTGCTAATATACGCTTGTTTTGCTAAATGTTTTGCTAATCATTACTGTTCCATTACTAAACTTCTCTAGAGTATCAAAGTGTAGATTCCGCATACACTTTGGTATACATACAAAGTCTCAATCTTTGTTATTTTGGATTCTTCCAAGGTAACAAACTCTTTACTATGTAAAGAATCGATCAATGCGTGGGATCAACACTACATATCGAGAAGATGTCTCCCCTCGTTCTTGTACCGGTGTACTAAAGATGTTAATAAATTCGTCTTCGTCAACTTGTGCATATTCTTTATTGGTTTCTGCTTGAATAATGTTCTCATTGGCAGTGACAATTGGTGCTTAAGTTGGTGCTTGAGTTGTAGTTTCAGGTGTTGTTTGAATGTTCAATGGATGTGTATCTGCAACAATGGTTGCTGAAGTAGATGGAGTTGTGTGTTGTTGTTGACATTGATTAGGTGCATCAACAGTAGTTACAGCGGAAGACTTTGACACAACTTGAGTAGTTCCATTGAGTAATTCATCGAACATAAGACTAAATAGCAAATCTAGCTCATTTGACGTTGTTACTGTCTCGGCTGAATGAGGAACATTTCTTGACTTTGGGGACCGAGACTTAAACTGGCATGTTCAAGTGCCATTGTCGGACATTGTAGAACAGGGTCAGAGCTGACGCGATCTGACGCCATATTAGGCAATTCGTCAAAGTTAACATGAATGGTTTTAACTATCACTCTTGTCCTCTTGTTATATACCTTGTAAGCTCTTGACTGAGTAGAATACCCTACAAAAATACATGCATCACCTTTTCCCTTCATTTTGTCAAGATTTTTACCATCTCTGACGATGTAGCAAAGAGAGCCAAAAATGTGAAATAACTTAACAGACGGTTTCTGGCCATTAATGATGTGGTAAGGTGTTTTCTTATGTCGAGGAATTACGAGTGAACAATTCTGAGTAAAACATGTTGTTGCAATTGATTCAACCCAAAATTATAGAGGAACTTTAGCGGCACTTAGCATTTTTCGAGCAGCCTCAACAAGAGTACGGTTCTGTCTTTCGACAACGCTATTTTGTTCAGGTGTTCGAGCAACAGACGTTTGGTGTTCAATCCCTTCTTGAGCAAAGTATGCATGAAGAGTTTTATTCAAAAATTATGTGCCTTTGTCAGTTCGAACTATTCTTACTTGAGCATGAAGTCCTCTTTAAACAAGTTTGAGGAAATCGATGAGAACTTCTGGTGTTTCGTCTTTGGATCTCAAGAAGTGAGTCCAAGTATATCGTGAATAATCAACAACAATTACCAACGCATATTTCTTAGCATTAAAGCTTTCTACCCTTATGGGACCACATAAGTACATGTGTAGAATTTATAAACGTCTCTTTGAGCTTGGGGTATTTTTGGTCTTGAAAGACTTACGTTTTGCTTTCCCTAACTTACAAGAAGAATGATCTTTGATAAATTTCAATTTGGGAAGGCTAGTCACAATATCATACTTCAAAAGCAAGTTGATGGTGTCGAAGTTTAGATGTGAAAGACGACGATGCCATAACCATGCTTGTGACGATGAGGCTTTAGCAATAAATCAAATTGGATTGGGAGTAGATGTGTCTTGAAGAGTGATGTAATACAGATTTATGCCACGAGAACCTGTGAGAAGAACATTTCCCTTTAAATCACAAATATAACATGTAGACTTCTGAAAAGCAACTTCTAAATCCGCATCACAAAATTGACCAACGGAGAATAAATTATGATTCAGCCCTTCGACATAATAAACCCTCTTGATAGTTACTTTCCCTTGAACCAGATCTCCATAACCAAGAATCTGTGCAATTTGATCATTTCCGAACTTTGCCGTACCTAGAAATTGCTCCACAAAGTTACTTAGAAGCTTGAGATTTCCCATTATGTGCTTTGAGCACCCAGAGTCGACAATGAATTTGGATCCTCGGACCGAAGTCCGTGGAATGAGCATCCGTTTTGCACCAACCGGATGGTGTCGGATCGAAGAGGTACCACATTGTTCCCTACGGGGAGCTCAATGGTATTCCTATAGCCCTCGTGGCTAGGTTTGGAGTAGTCTCCTAGAGTACGGATAGGATTCTCGTCTCCCATGGTGGTTGACGAGAATGAGTTACGAAACAAATAACACAAAGAAAAGATAGACTACAAGAAAGCTAATATGCGGAAATTAAAGTCTCACTTGAAAGGATTCAAGCGAGTAGAACTAAGCTAAACTATGATCAAAACCTAACTATTCCCCAGGCGGCGGCGCCAAAAACTTGATGTGCGGTCGTCGTAGGACTTCTACACGAGAAGTTTTACAACTCCCTAGGCAGTGCACCTAATCGTTGTAGTGTAGTATAGGCAAGACTCGGGGTTGTTTATCGTTCACTCGAGGAATAGGTTGGGAAGGCTTGATCACGGTCTAACAGAATTCTAAGGGTTGAGGGAAGATTATTTTTGTATTTTTATGTTTTATGGAAAGCAGTAAAATCATATAATTGGAGGGAGGTTTGGTTTTAGCTATTTAAACTAAATAACAACTACGCTACTGGTGATAACAATAAGATAAAAGATTGTGTTCATTTAATCATGTATTACTCCCTAGATTGCTTCTCCTAGTGTTGTTGCCTTGTCACACTTGTGATGATCTATGTAACTATTTCCTAAGTCATGAACGAATTACATGAACCCGCCGTCTACTTAGTATCCCGTTAGAGCAACGCACCTGTAAGGTAGTATGAAGACTATTACAAGTTCCCTAAGAGTACACTAAGTGCATGTGAAATATATTAAGAGTGGATCAACCATATTAGGGGACAAGGTAGTATGAAGAATGTTACCCGATGGTATCCTTTCTACACAATCATGTTTTCCTAGACATATTAACAGCGATACAAACAAAAGCTGGTTTTCTAAGACCTAACATGCACATCCATCACAAGAAGCAACATCACTAAGATCTACATTCTAGGTTTCATATAATCATAAACAAAAAAAATAGGTTTAGCCAAGCATGTTAAAGATTAAGCAAGAATGATAAATAATCACACAACACATAGACATATTGAATGATTAAGTAAACCTTACTTGATTAAAATATGAATTGGAAGAAGTACAATAGGGTTTTTAGGCCCTAAAATTGTCTCCTCGGCTGCTAAATGAACTAGGGTTCGTACCCTCTTTTTATTCTAAAGTTACACACTCAAAACCCTAAATTCAGGTTTTTATATATAAGAAAACCGACGCGACGGCGTCGCGTTTTAGTCGTGACGCCGTCGTGAGTAGAATCTTCTAGATCTGCGTATGAGTCGGTGCGGGCTGACGCCGTCTCAAAATGTTGTGACGCCGTCACTTTATGGGTTGTGACGGTGTCGTGTATAGCTTGTGCGCCATCTCCAGGCTCTGTGAGTACAAATCTTCAAGAGTCTTGGTGTTGGTCCGTAATCTTGTCTGTTTCTTCTCCAAATGAGCCCAAGTTACGTGTAAATCTTCCAAATGTCTTCCAAATGAGAAATACCTAAAAAAGAACGATTAAGTACCTATTTTTGGCACAAACACATGATTTTAGGGGTTAAACGACTCCGAAAAGTGTATAAAATGACACCTCATCAAATACCCCTACACTTGCGATTTGCTTGTCCTCAAGCAAATAGGCTTTTTTATCTAGACAATAACAATATGATGGGTTATTTTACCTACTCTTTAAAAATATTCTACAACACAACCTTCTAGACTTCGTAATTAAAAGCACGGAAAATATACACTAGCACCTCACATAAGTGTTTGGGATTCTCTCTTTCACTCGGTTGTATAATGAATTATAATATATGGGGGAAACAGAAAATCAACACTCATTACCTGTCATAGCATATAAATTACCATAGGCTTGGTAAAGGATCAAACCTCCATCGCTAGGTGCAAGCATTATTCATTACAATTTAAGAGGTCTTTTAAAGGGTTGTGGGGTGTAGGTGTAAGATAACATATAAGGGAAACGGAAATGGATGAGATACATTTAGGTGGATTTCGGTGAATTTAGAGTGAAAGGGTTATCTAATTATTTACGCGAATACGCGCTGGTTTAGTTGCTAAGCCAAGACTCGGACGAAGATATACAAACTCTACACAACTCTACATCAATCTCTTTCTTTTTCTTTTCTAATTTTTTAATAACATAATACATCACATGGGGTTTATAATACATACCCCTACACTTGAGCGTTTACTTGCTCGAAATTTACAATCTAACTAATGACTCGTATTGAGGTGGATCAAAATAACATAGAGATTATTTGACAAACATATGGGGGTATTGACTTAACTTTTCTTCCCCATTCTTCCACGAAATAAATACTACCATGAATCCCAATCGTCCCAAAATTGTATTTACAAGGATAAGGACTTAGCAACCGTGTACTCAAATAATTAACTTGGGTTATCATAATAATGTACTAAAAATGAGTACATATAAGGTAGGCTAAGGCTTTTTGGGTGTAATGATTGGTTTAATGGTGACAATGCTCTTCAATAATAGTCCGGATTAACTAGAAAATCATGAGAACCGTGAAAAAGGATAGGCTTGGAGGGTTGTACTAGGGGTATCCTACACTAAAAATGAGTGCATGGCAAGGGTGTGAGATAGTTATATGATCGAGGTGACCATCATAACAATTATAGGTTTAAAACAAGGGTTAATCCTAATGCCTCTTATCAAGCAAATCCTAATACTTACTATGCGGTCTCGGAATGCATCACAAAAACAAGTTCTAGAATTTAATATACTACCGGTACACTCTCATAATCCTAAAGTAACCGATACCAATGTTCCAGAAAAGGCGACAAAACCACGCATACACATCCGTAACGACGGAATAGACACACATGATTGCTCACTCCTTAACTCGAACAAGCTAAAGGTATAATATCTAAGGGCGAACCTCACATTGTGGGGGTGGAATTTTGAGGGTTTTGTGCTAGTCATATAAATTCCTATCCATGAGACGCTATTAATACTCGGTTTTCGTCGGTATGTGTCATAAAAAAATTTAAATTTGGGTAAAAATCACCTTCTTATGTTATGTTTCGATATATTACCCATCATTTTAAGGACAAAGCAAATGACAAATGAAAGAATAGTTTCTAAGGCTTATTTCCCCCTACACTTATTTTGAACATTGTCCCCAATGTTCTCTAGAAGTACCCGTAAAAACAGATAAAGGGAAAAGAAAACAAGGAAAAGAAACTAGTACTCCCCTGGTTTGCTCAATAATGGAGAAGAAACATGCGATAACTGGTTAAATCGTCATCCAAGAATCGTCTAATGGAGCTTCCTAAGAACTTCCAAGCTTCTTCTCATCAAATATAACATGTAATCAAAGACAAAGACAATTATACCAAGCATAAAATGTGCGTTTTACCAAATATACAATGTGAATTTAGGGTTCGACTCAATAAAATAGTAAAGATAGGATGAGGGAATTGATAGATTCGTGGTTTTATACAGGTTTATAAAAGAATATTACATATTTTAAATGTTGTACAAGTTTTATTTTCAAAAATAATTAAAAATTTTAAGTTTTATGGACCTGTGCGTTTGACGCCGTCGGGGCTGGTGTGACCCCGTCACAGGTGTTGTGGTGACGGCGTTGCGTGTTAATCATGACGCCGTCTCCACGTTCTGTGAAAAGGAAATTTTTGTTTTTGATGAAAAATTTCCTGCACTTGATTCCATAAGTTAATTCCTGTATAAATAGGTGCATAAAACCTAAGATTTCACAATTCAATCATATGACGCGAATTAATCTAAACAATTTATTAAACATGCTTGAACTTGGCTCAAAAGCTGGATAAATTTCCTTACACTTATTGTTGCAAAATATCCTTGATTGAAATTAAGACGAAGTTAAAGATAAACAAAGCATGATTACAAGATAGTTCAAACATAATAAAACAAACTATAAAGAATTAAAACATATGAGACACTCCTAATATGCGGGAACGGTTAATTGGGTTGCCTCCCAAGAAGCGCTTTTCTTTATTAACGAGTCTTGTAGCTAGACTCGAAGTCTTACTACTCCTTGAGCTTGATGATACTTACGTGGTTGGTTTTGAGTTTTTCAATTGTCTCCCTATCTCTCTTATAATTACGTCCAAGGTTTATGCAAGCTTTGTAATATCCTTTTCTCTTTTCAAGGACATGCTTAAATCCTATTTTTCTAACCTTCAAGCTATCCATGAAGAATGCTTCAAACTTATCTTTTTCTAAAGGGTATACCCGATCTAGTTCTTTTGTCCTTTGGGGTATTCTAAACACAACCTCTTCGTCTCTCTGGCAAATCTAATCAATCCTAAGGATTTGTCATAAGTGAGCTTAGATGTTCGCGTAAAGGGTTGTCCCAAGACTACTTCACTTAACCCACTATCAATGATGCTTCCCAAATCTTCTAGAATCATAAAGTCCACAACATAAACGAAGCATCCAAAAAATATATGCATGTTCTTGGCTCTTCCAACGAAGTTGCAAAACTTGTATGGTTGGTATGGGTTCCTACGTGCTTGAAAGGGTTTTTCTCTTATTTTGTTGTAATAAGCACGAGACATGATGTTGACATGAGATTGTAGATCAATGTATGTGTGGCCTGTGTAGATGGTGCCAATTACACAAGGGATCTTTAAGCTCCATGAGTCGCCTCTCCTAATTTTAGGCTCTAGGGTTGAGAAGGGGGGTTGAGGTTCTCCTAACAGTTCTTTATGGTAAACTAATTCTTCTTTAGTAGGGAACCTATCTTTGAACAATCCTTCCTTAAAATTGTTTCTTCATTGTGTCCTTAATTCAAGTTCCTTAATTCTCTCATCAGGGCAGAAAATCTCAGAGTCAGAAGATTGGTTGGTCATTTTATTAATGGTTTTGAAAAGGAGAGAGTCAATAGTCTGCCTCATTGCTAATAGCTTGCTTATTCGGGCTGTGAACTTAGTGTGAGTAGTGTCAAGGGATTCCTGAGAAAGGGATTCTAAGTTTGATGATGGATTCGCATTCTCTATAGTGAAGAACGGAATAGTCAATGGAAATTATGAACAAACACACAAAGAAGAGATAGACTACGAGAAAGCTAATATGCGGAAATTAAATTCTCACTTGAAAGAATTCAAGAGAGTAGAACTAAGCTAAACTATGATCAAAACCTAACTATTCCCCAGGCGGCGGCGCCAAAAACTTGATGTGCGGTCGTCGTAGGACTTCTACACGAGAAGTTTTACAACTGCCTAGGCAGTGCACCTAATTGTTGTAGTGTAGTATAGGCAAGACTCGGGGTTGTTTACCGTTCACTCGAGTAATAAGATGGGAATGCTTGATCACGGTCTAATAGAATTCTAAGGATTGAGGAAAGATTATTTTTATATTTTTATGTTTTATGGAAAGCAGTAAAATCATATAATTGGAGGGAGGTTTAGTTTTAGCTATTTAAACTAAATAACAACTACGCTACTGGTGATAACAATAAGATAAAAGATTGTGTTCATTTAATCATGTATTACTCCCTAGATTGCTTCTCCTATTGTTGTTGCCTTGTCACACTTGTGATGATCTATGTAACTATTTCCTAAGTCGTGAACAATTTACACGAACCAGCCGTCTACTTAGTATCTTGTTAGAGTAACGCACCTGTAAGGTAGTATGAAGACTATTACAAGGCCCCTAAGAGTACACTAAGTGCATGTGAAATATACTAAGAGTGGATCAACCATATTAGGAGGCAAGGTAGTATGAAGACTGTTACCCGATGGTATCCTTTTTACACAATTATGTTTTCCTAGACATATCAACAGCGATACAGACAAAAGCTGGTTTTCTAAGACCTAACATGCACATCCATCACAAGAAGCAACATCACTAAGATCTACATTATAGGTTTCATACAATCATAAACAAACACAATAATAGGTTTAGCCAAGCATGTTAAAGATTAAGCAAGAACAATAAATAATCACACAACGCATAGACATATTGAATTATTACGTAAACTGGTATGTGCTTAATTACACATACCTTTTACCTTTAAAAACGAGCTAAAATAACCAAAAACGGACTTAAAATGCCAAATATACGCTTGTTTTGCTAATTGTATTGTGCAGGAACGGATAACTAAGAAAAGGACGAAAAACGAAGCCAAATCGACAAAACCGGACTCGGAATGGAAAAGCAGGAAAAGACAAAGTCAAAGTCCAAGCCTAAGCCTGAAAAGTCAACCCAAGTCAACCCCGAGGCCAAAAGTCCAAAAATATAAGTTTAGGGACTAAAAGTGTAAATCCCTAAACTTATATTTATACAAGAAAGGAGAGAAATGAAGAGAAGGACTTAAGATGCAAATATGGGAAAGTTATACTACGAGGGCCATTTCTGTCTAATCCTTAAACTTGTACAACACAAGGACGAATTTTGCAATACCCCCATATAACCTTAGGGGCTTAAACTGCCAAAACCAAAACCCCTAACCCTAAAATATTTACAACTTTCACCCTTTACCCCCAAATCCCTTTTTACCTCTCATCCCTAACCCCTAACCCTCGTTACCCTGTATCAAACTCTGTTATACCAACACCCTTTCCCGCCTTTTTTGAACACAACCCAAGTCACGGGTTCACCTTCAACCTTTTACCCTGTAACCTCAAAAACCCCATGAACAAACTTATCCCCCCTCCTCCACTTAAACCCATGCCATGGTGGCAATCCCACCAATTTCGAGCAAAAGGGACGGCTATGATTGAAGAAAAGAAGCACAAACATGTAATCAAAGGCTGAAAATACACTTTGGGCTGTTTACTCTCACAACAAACACATAAGCAGCTTATAAAAGGGAAGAAGAAGGCAGTAGTTAGAGTTAGTTAATTTTTAGTTTTATTTGTAATTTTTTTTTTGTAAGCTTTTGTTCACTATTCATTGTTTTCAATAAAGCTCAAACTTTTAAATTCAGTTGTACTTACTCTTGTATTCTTCATTTTCTAAGTAATCAAGCTAGTTGAGTTTTGGTTGTTCTCAAATTTTCAAGTTATAAGCCGTTTTTAAGCAATAAGCTGGTAATAAGCTGTTTTTAGCTTATTACATTTTCTAAAGTTCAAAAGTTGTTCAATTCTTGTTATAAGCTTTCTATAAACTGAATTTGTCTCTTGTTGTTCAAAATTATCCATTTTAGTTCAAATGGATCAAATGTGGGAAGCTAAAAGGAGTAATAAGCTATTATAGCTTATTGAGCTTTTAAGCTCAGGGTATAAAGGCTAAGGAGCCATTAAGTGTATGTTTTTAAGCCACTCACTCTACAAGAGTGGTTTGTGACTGAGACTTCAAAATTCAGGTTTAATCCTTTGAAATTCATTTTAGTGTTCATCTAGCTTATTTCATTTAGCTTATTGCAATGAATTTGAGAATGCTTAATACTTTCTAATACTGTTTACATAGCTTAGAAATACAAATGTCTTGAAGTAATAATGTTTAGGATTCATTAAGTTTTCATATTTCTTAAAATCTGTCATTTTAAGGAGTAAAAGCTAGGAGAGTAACTAGTTTATTACTACTAATAAGCTGTTATTTTTAGTTGTTAATTAGCTTAATTAGATTAGTATTAGCTTGAGTAGATAAAAGGTTTTAGAAGCCTTAGCTTGAAAATAGGTTTTAAGTACAAGTTAGTTTAGACAGCCAGTTTTAAGGGAGTGTTTGGATATGGCTGTTTTTGACTCCTAAAGTCAACTCTATTGTGTCAAATTCTTTCCTTTAGCTGAGATAGATCTTGTTATAGAGATTTAAAAAGCTTTTAGAAGTCACTTTGTAGAAATTGAAAGTTTAGAGCTCTTGAAAATGATCTTAGCACCAGGGCACTTTTGATGGTGGAGAAGTTTATAGCTTAAAAGAGATTTATAGTTTTTTTTAGTGTTCATATTTGTTTAGAGCAAGTTTAGATGCATGAATTTAGTAGGTTTAATGAGTTTTCATTTCAAAGTTAAGCCTGCACTTCATTTGTGTTTGCCAAATGCATCAGCAACAACAGTCAAAGCTGTTGTTGCTATGCATTATTCTAGTTTCTTTTGAGAATTCATCATTAGGAGTTAGAGTCTAGTTTTTAGCATATTAATTGTACTCCATTAGTTCCTTATAGAAAGTCATTTAGTTTTCAATCTTAAGCATCTTAGCCTAGCTTATTTTTACCTGAAAAGTAGCTTAACAGAATAATTGGACTTTAGCTTCTTTCATATTGAATCTTCATTTCTAGTTGTAATTTCAAAAAAGCTTTTATCTAGGTTTGTTCAAAATATAGAGGTGAGCTTATGCCCAAAAATTCAGCTTTTAAGGATTAGTAATAAGCTGTTGAGCTTATTAGAATTAGCTAAATTTCAGTTAAAAGGTTGAACTTTGCACCTTTTCATAGCTAATTCCTACCTAATTCAGTTTACCTTTAGCTTATTTCCTTTTAGATATTCCTAGCATACTTCTTAAGCTTTTTAGAAGTTCTTTTGTTTTTCATTTTTATCAAATAATAAGCTCAATAAAAGCCAAAATCCAAAAAAGCTTGTTAAACAAGTACTTTCTGTAACAGAATAAAAAGCTCAATTTTCTAGCTTATTCCCTTGTTAAAAATTAGAAGTCTCTTTGTTAAAGTTGTAGAGAATAAGCTGTTTTACAACTTTGTAGTTTTGAGTTTTTGCTGAAAAGCACTTTTTAATAAGCCAAAAATAAGCCATAATCGTAGGGTCTGTTTTGTACTTTTCTTGATAGTTTAGGGTCACCCGTCTCTATTATAGTGTAAAATTGTTAAAGTTTGCCCGCCTACCCTTTAGTTTCGTTTTTTACAGGTTCTACCCTAGAGTGTTGCAAAAATAAAAAGAGAAGGGAAGACAAGGGACCGGGTGAGCAAGACTCGAACCCGGGATCCCTCGATACATCCCCTCCCTTTACAACACCACTTACCACTGCGCCCTTGGGTCTTTTTCGTTAAAGACTCAAGGGCCTTATTATTTATGTACATTTTTGGTTCATAAGCTTAATAAGCTGTTAAGCTTATTTTCGGGCTTATTTCCATAGCTTATTTTTGTTTCTTATTTTTCGTAGGAACTTTATAAAGCCTAGTATTTTTTGTGAATTTTTCAGAATTTTTTGTAATCGTTTACTATTTTTTATAATTTAATTTAGTTAAAAGTTTATTTAATTCATAATAAATACAAAAATTATCAAAAAAATATTTTGCTTTTTTAGAAAATTTTATTTTATCATCTAGTTTGTAGGAAAAATATAAAATTTTTCGTAGGGTCATTTTTATAACTTTTCATCTTTTAAAGAACGGGTCCGGGTACGGGTTTTTGTTTTGACTCGTTTTTTGGGTCAAACGAACTCCGTTTTCGGTCTAGTCTTTTTCATTCTTCGTTATTTGACCCGTAGAGTAGTTTAGGAGGTGTAAATTTTCCGTTAGGGTTCTATTTTAAAGATTTAGTTTTCACCCCTTCTTTTGTTCGGGATTCGGGCCTTCGTTTTCTAGTTTAATTTCATAATTTTTAGGTTTTTCTTAAACGTTTTAGTCCGTTATTGTTTAATTTGACTTTTTCAACTTCCCAAACCAATTCCTTCCTTCAAACTCAAATCTTCGATCGTATCGATTTACCATTCCAGCCTCGTTGGGGATTTACGACCCGGGAAAGCTCTATACTACTTCTCGGTATCATTGATTGTTGGTTTTTACACTTCTTTATATATTTTATATTTTATTATATATTATATATATTTACGGTGTGAATCCGGCATGATCATAAACCTTACTTGATTAAAACATGAATTGGAAGAAGTACAATAGGGATTTTAGGCCCTAAAATCGTCTCCTACAGCTACTAAATGAACTAGGGTTTGTACCCTCTTTTTATTCTAAAGTTACACACTCAAAACCCTAAATTCAGGTTTGTATATATAAGAAAAACGACGCGACGGCGTCGCGTTTTAGTCATGACGCCATCATGAGTAGAATCTTCTAGATCTGCATGTGATTCGGTGCGGGCTGACGCCTTCTTGAAATGTTGTGACGCCGTCACTTTATGGGTTGTGACGGCGTCGTGTATAGCTTGTGACGTCGTCTCCAGGCTCTGTGAGCACAAATCTTCAAGAGTCTTGGTGTTGGTCCGTAATCTTGTTCGTTTCTTCTCCAAATGAGCCCAAGTCACGTGTAAATCTTCCAACTGTCTTCCAAATGAGAAATACCTAAAAAGGAACGATTAAGTACGTATTTTGGGCAAAAACACACGATTTTGGGGGTTAAACGACCCCGAAAAAGTGTATAAAATAACACCTCATCAATTATCTCTACGAGCTACAAAAGAATTAGAAGACAATGGAGTGTTGGATAGAGTGGAACACCTAGGAGTCATAGTTTCCAAAATATCAGCAGTTCTAGATTCATTTCCTAGAGGCATATTAACATTTGTGTTAACATTTCCTATTGGGGACTTAGGTTTCCATTTGTATCCAGATGGTGTAAACTTAGGATACCACCAACTACATGACTTACTAACATGCTCATATAGCTTCCTAATAGTGCTTCTTGGTTTCTGGTTAGTGGATTCTGAAGCAACTGTTCTCCTAAGGGGTGTTGCAACAGATTGGTTCATAGTTCGTTTGGGTTCTCTAGTACTAATAGGCATAGCTATTGGTTGTTTAGTCCTAGAATTCATGCCATTAAGATGATGTAGAACACACATATCATGATTGCCATTCAGCATACATTTTCCACAAGTAACACAAATAAAGTTTACATTTGAGGTCTTAGCATTCAAACTGTCATTACACGCAGTTACAGACGTTTTATTATTAGAAAACTTAAAATTCCTACGGTGGTCTTCTACTTGTTGTTTTTTCCCTTGACTATCGTTATGCATGACTCTATCTTCTAATCGATTGCTCTTAAGCTGTGGTCTGCTAACACTAGTAGTGGGAATTACTCCTGCAAAGAAAGACACACGTTTGTTAGTTTTCCTAATGTCTTAAGGCAACTGTGGTGTTCTAGTTTAATTAGGTTTTGTGTGCACTTTATACATTCTGGGTGCAATCACATTAGTGTTCTTTAGAATTGACTTCACATTCTAAGGCAAAATTTGTGCAGTGACTGGATTTGAAAAATCGTTGGATACATTATTTGTGGTAACTGGCTTTGACTTTGAAAAAACTGTCTTTACAAGAGAATCTGAAAAAGTAGTCGGTTTACCTAAAACTGATTGTCTTTGACTTTTAAAAGCATTCAGTTGTCGAATAACCGATGGTTTTTCAAACTTAGTTTCCATAGATTTTCCTTTCATTTTTTCAATGAGTTTCTTCAACTCACTTATTGCAATTCTTTTGTCTTGTAATTGAGCTTTCAAGTCTTGAATTTTAAAATATTGTTCAAGTTCTTTCAAAAATACTTTTGAGTGATTTTCTTTGAAAGCTTTGTTATTTTTTATCTGTTCCTGACATTGTTGTAAAGCAAGTTCAAGATCGATGCATGTTGTTGAAGTGCTTCAAAACTCTTTGACGTTATATTACTTTTTGAAATCTCTTTTTCAAGACGTTCACATTTGACAACTTGGTCAACATAATCACATTATAAATCAATGAATTCATCAAGAGTAGTATACACACCAAGTATAGCCTTCATGTGATCAGCATAATAATATTCCCTGGAAAGCCGGTCGATTTCATTCAAAAACGGTGTTTTTTGAGTTTCTAGTTGAGATTTGAGAGAGTCTACTTCATGTTCAAGAGAATTAAAGTATCTCAAATCAGCAACCATTTCCTCTTTCAAACACAAGTGAAAAATTTTCAAATCAACATTGATTCTTCGAATTTGGGGACAAAAATTTCCTTCAATTGTATTTTGAATGGATCTATGTGACCAAAATATGTTCTTTTAGCGATTGTTTATTTGCAACGTTCCACTCCATTAAAAATCATGTCAACACTACTTTTAATTTTGAAATGTTCTTTAGAGCTTTTACACTTTTGATCCCACAGAATGGATTCATCCATCTGTTTTTCTAACAAAGTTGTTTGTTTATTAAAAGACTCTTTTGAATTTTCATTCTTGACAGGTGTATGACTCATTTTCGACCTTTCGGAAAAATATCTCTATTCAGACGAATTTTCACGTTGTGGAATGAACAAATCATAAAGATTATTCAAGTTTTTATAATCAAACGGTCTGATTAAACCACTTAATTTTGATCGACTTTCTTGGGCAAGACGAATCATTTCGTCAGATTCAGGAGCTAACATTAAAGCAAGATTATCATTATAGCAACCTGGATCATATAGACAAGGATTCGTTCTTTGAGCTTTCTTGAGGAACTCAGGTTTAACAAAACTTGTTCTACAATTACGATTAAACATATTCATTGTTTGAACTGATTGACTGGTTTTGTAAACAATATCATCTAAAGATCTAATTTTATTTTCCAATGCAATGACTTTTCAAGTTCTTTTTCTTCACGAGTTTTGTAAAGCTTTGTTTGTTCCTCTCTTTGTTGTGACATGATGGAGATGGTCTCTTGATGTGCAACAAGCTCCTTTTTCATATTAGAGATCTTTTGATTCAAATTATTTATTTGATAAGAATAATTATTAATTGACTTTTGAGATTATGTTTTGTATGACATTAATTCCGTTTTTGCTTTTGCACAATCAAGCTCCACCTTTGACATATAGTTCACATCATGTCACTTTTCAAGTTCATCTTGGAACTTTTTGAGATCTTTGAACATCCTTTGATTAGTCTTTGACATGTTATTGTTTGCTTCTTTGAAATGGTTATTTGATGATTCTAAACTTTTACTTTTGGTTTTGAAATCCTCAATTTCACCTTTCCATTTATCAACTAAAGCCTTGTTTGATGATTCCAAAAATTTATTACGGTTTTTGTTGTCATCGGTTTCACATTTTAGTTTGTTAATTAAAGAAGCAAGCAAATCACGTTCATTGGCAACATCATCATCATCCT
Organism: Tanacetum coccineum; assembly: GCA_026074375.1. Lineage (NCBI taxonomy): Eukaryota > Viridiplantae > Streptophyta > Magnoliopsida > Asterales > Asteraceae > Tanacetum > Tanacetum coccineum. The sequence continues at coordinate 16,570 of BQNB010098758.1, forward strand.
GGTCGACCGTTGATCCATTAGTACTCATATCCAATGAATCAATAGTGATGTTAGTATCACCTTGTTCCTCCAGATATGTGTCATTAACATATTCAGGTTGCTCAGGATGTTCTACATCATTAGCAAACACATTATAGTTATTATTATCATTTTGTACCTTTTGCAATGGCTCAGCATCAAAGATAGGTCCAGAATTGTCAGCAGCATCTGGAGTAACCTCTTGAATTTGTGTCATGTACATATAATGTGCTTCTAATTCTTGATTGTCAGGTTCATCATCAGTGTCATCCCTTCAATCAGCTTGCTCTGCATTCAACTGTAACCTAGCTTCCTCTTGCTTACATAATAGCATTTTCTCCTTGTGATAAGCTGCATCCTTTGTCTATTTCGGTTTCTGACATTCCCTTGCTACATGCCCATATTCCTTGCAGTTATAACACTGAATCCCAAACTGCTGCACCACCTGTGTACCTACATTCTCCCTAGCCCTAGCAACATTAACTACCCTCTGATTATCATACCTATTGGCTCTGTTAATCCTTGGAGTATTATCCTGATTTTCTCTATTTGTGTTTGATGAAGTTCTGAGGTTGTTGGTAGGTTTGTAGATTTTCTTGAATGATAGAGAAATTAAAGCCATGAGTTTATCAATATCCTTCTCCTTTGACATTTCATCATCTTCAGTAACCATAGTAGGTTCTTGATCATAAGTAGGTGGAGAAGAGTTGACAATTGCTTTACCTTTGTTTCTGGTAGCAGCTTGTTGTGATTTAGTTGAGGAATTTTAAGTGTAGTGATTAGGATGATTTTAAGGATGGTAAACTGGTTGTTGTTAAGCAACAAGTACAAGTGAATTAGAAGTACATGCTAGTCTTTCAGCTCTTAATTCATTGACTTCATTCTGGTGTTGCTTCAAAATGTCATAAAGTTTGTGGTAGAAACAATCTTCAATTCTTGACTCTGCTTAACAAGTGTCACAAACCTTTGCAATTCTAGTTGTAATTGAAGTAAGAACTGGACATTCACTTGGTGATTGGTAACATCACACTTATTTCTGACAAGCTCATTCATCATCTTGTAGAACCCTGAGTAATACGATTCAAGTGATTCACCATCCCGTGATGTGAATTTTCCAAACTCCCAATATAAATTGGTTTCAAGATCTTAAACATTGATTGATTCACCTTGTGTCAACCTTTCAATAGCTTTCCACATTTCACATGCATTTGGACAAGCATCAACTATGGAGTAGATGTCATTATCTATCACTGTTAGAATTATCTGAACAGCTTTAGCTTCAGCATTCAGTTGTTCCCGTATGTCTTGTGAAACATTCTTGTAGTTCTCCATATACCCTTCTGTAGTGGAATCTAAACTACCTTCAGCAACTGGAATGTTCTTCTTAGTCTATTTGAATTTGTACGGTGGATTTTGGAGACAATAGTGGATGAGTTCATTGTTAGGTTTGGTGTCGATGTATCTCTTGATTATGGATTTCCACTGAACGTAATTACCAGGTGCTAACATTGGTGGACGGTCTTTACCACCTGCTTCCATGATGGCATTGTGAAGAGCATTCGATGTTTGAGTTTGCAAATTGGTATTGGTATTTGACATTTTGATATTGTGAATGGATATCGAATCTTAAGTAGGTAAAGTGATTGTTGTTGTTTGAGTTCACAGGATTTTATAATTCTATGACTTAAACTGAGAAAAGAATAATCTTTTACGGGATCTTACAAAATCAAAAAGAAACCGTGAAACAATGATTACCGAAATTGAAATTACGGAAATTGATTTGTAGTGAGAACTGAAAATTGAATTTCGAGAAGACGATGGTGTATAAATCACTCAGGCTTATAGGTTGTATAAATCGGTTAAGCATGCAACATGTATAAATCGTTTAAGCATCCATCTCGTACAAATCGGTTAAGGTAAATAAGGTGTATAAATCGGTTGGGCATACACAGGTGTATAAATCGGTTGCAAAGAGGGCTGTATAAATTGGTTCACCTCAAGAGCGTATAAATCGGTGACCACAAAAGTGTATAATTCGGTTACCACAAAAGTGTATAAATCGGTTGATGCAATAGCGTATAAATCGCTCAAGTTAAAAAAAACGTATAAATCGGTAAACCCAACACATATAAATCGCCTAGTACTCCCAGTACGTAAAAAATCGCCCAGACCAATTTTCAAATTCTTAAAAGACACATTTTTGACGTTTTTTCTCAGATTTTCTTGTACAACTAGTAGTTCTAAGCCTAAAAGAACCTTAAAAATCCAAACTTTATGGTTTTTAAGACAAAAAGTTTGAAATCAAGATTTGTACTTGTAAAAAACTTCGAACAAAGGAAAAACACAAAAAATGTATAAACGTGATGTTTTCTTGGATCTTTGCTTGTACACCTTGTATAACTAAGATACTAGATCCTTAATACCAAAGTATAAGGTTTTTTAGTGTATGACAAAGCTTCGAACCTAAGAGAAAACTCACGAAAATGAGGAGTAGAAAACAACTAAAAAACTAAACCCACCCGAGGCGAGTGATACCACTTGTTATCCCAAATAACTAAGATCCAAACACAACAATAAGCTAACCTCTACCCATGATAAGCACAAAAATAATAAGAAGAAAAGTAGAGAGAGAAACTAGAGAGAGAAACAAAGAGAGAAAGATTAGATTGGGAGGAAACACATACACAATGTAACCAACACCCTCTCCATGTGTGAAGAGGGTCCTATTTATACCCTAAGCCAACATGTATGGAGTGGGCTTTTACTAATGGGCCGGGCTTGGCTTATCTTAGGCTTTGAGCCCAAAACATGGACAATATTAGCTTAAAGTCCAAGCCTGTTAATCTCGACTAGCCTATTACATAACAACACTAATTACGACTAAGACAACCGATAACATTCTTGTTCGACTTATATAAAAATAAGGCTAATATAATCTATCAAATAATATGTTTATAAACTGTCTAAAAATCCGTGCAGAAACAGGTTTTATAAATTGTTTTATATAAAAACAGTTTTTATGTATTTAGTTATCGTAATCTTGAAAAATTCATATCTCCTTCGTTATAACTCCGTTTTTCAAGTTTCTTATATATTCGGAATCGTCTTGAAACGTACTATCATAATATGAAGTTTATATTTTGCAGAAAAATTCGTGTCTTTCTAGAATATGCAAACGGTTAAAATATATATATATATATATATATACGTATATAGATATATATACGTATATATACGTATATATACGTATATATACGTATATACGTATATATACGTATATAACGTATATATACGGTATAAAGAGTTATATACGAATATACGGAAAATACGTATACAGATATCTATAGCGTATATATGTATACGAATAGATACATATATATATATATATATTATTATAACTATAATATTATATACGATAACGTATAATATATATCGTATACGTATATATATATACGTAATACTATATATATATACTATATACATGTAAATCTTGTGGTCCATATATACTTACTTATCTAAACCTATAAATTCACTCAACAATTTTTGTTAACTATTTTAGCATGTTTTAATCTCAGGTCCTAAGGTATGATTGCTTGGATGGGAGCCACGTGAATATCGTTGAATGGACTTTTTTGTTAATTTACATTCGATGAAAACTCATATCTTAAAAACTTATGTCATGTTTAAACTTATGTATGTTTTGAACGCTTGTGTCATTTTGAAACTTATAGGACATTGTTTGTGAAACTCTGATATTTCAAGTATCGAATGTAAACTTTTTCTTTTAAAACGTCTCTTTTGAGGTCGTTTCATGACTTGTACATTGTGTTATGACGTCTCACCCCAGGTTACCTTTCCGCTGCTATCAGATTTTGGGGGTGTGACAGATTGGTATCAAGAGCCAAGGTTATAGAGAACTGGGTCATTTTTCAAAACCTAGACTATAACCATTTTTTTCAAAATTTAGAGTCTTTCATCGTTTATCTGATATTTACGCGCGCATACTCCCTGATTCCTTATATACTCCCTCGAGCATCTCCATTAGTGTTATATAAATAATTATATAATACTTGATTTTTTTTCTTTTTCTCTCTTTCTCTTTCTTCAATCTCTCATGACTATCTTTGAGAGTGTCATTGTTTATTTATATAAGTATTAATTAATATTAACCATTTATAATTTCCTATGCTTGTTTATAAAAGCATTACTGTTTAATGTATAAAAATTTTATTATGTAAATATTTAAATAATATATATTTATTACTAGTTGCAAAGCCCGCCAGATGGGTGGGCGCGCCTTTTGAGTATCCTTGGAAAAAATTAACTAACAATTAATGAAGTACGAACAATGTTAAATTATAATAGAGTGAATAACGAACAAAAAAAATACATGAATAATAATCTGATAAGAGGAAATAAAACTTAATAAAGTATCCGTCATCACAAAGTATATGTTTTTATTTCAAATGTGAAATAAAACTTCTTTATACACAACGTTGTTCTTGAATTTGTGTATTTATCATCTTTATCACAACAAAGAATCTTCAAACCCTTCCCGCTCTTGACCCTTGAGACAGCGACATACGTACCGAGTTCCATTGCAAAGCAAGCACGGAAGTGCTTGTGTTTCCTATGATAAGTAATTTTCGGTTAAATATGGTATTTATTGTAATTGAATTTTGACATTTAACCTTAATTTAGGCCATTAAGTTGATGTTTTTCCCCATTTGGGCCATTCTATTTCATAATTGATCTAATACTAAAATAAAGTAAGTAATCAAATAGGTTATGAGACAATGAACTTTCACACCAAGTTGTTAATAAAAATTTTTTTTTTTTTTATGGTGATTAAATAAAAAAAAAGGAGAGCATATGTAAAGACAAATTATCGAAGTTCAAAAGAACAAGATCCATCATTCTTAAAACAGTCTTCAAATGACACTAAGCATGTTAAAGTAATCTTATCATGTCAAGTGAAATTTAAACTTAAGTTTTCACTTTTACTTGGTACGCCCCATAAATACAGCTAACTTATTAGCCTATGTGACTGACTAATGATAAAAAAAAAGTTAATTACATACTTGAACTTCCCTTGTTCCTTCTGGAAGGAATTTTCCCATTTCAAGTGATAAAAGCCGACCAAGATAATCAAGCTTACTTCTCAAAGCATCGCCAACATGTCTAACAATATCACGACGTTTTGGTGCAGGAACCTGAAATAAGAAATAATACCTAAATTAGTCATTCCATAGCAGTAACTGTATTTTGCTTAAAGGTAATCTATTAAGTTAATCGATTCAATCATCCATGTTGGCACCATGTCAACCAACAACGGGTAAGAACTTTTGAATCATAGTAGCTTATTATTCAAGTATATAGAAGTTATAACAGTTTTATGGCCAATAGCGGCAAGTGCAAAACATATAGCATATAAATAACCATTTAACTCACTATTGTAATTGTTTATAGAGTTACACATATATACAAAGGACATACCATAAAGGCACAGAGACCAATTGCTTAGACGTACCACAGAGGCACACTGACCAATTGCTTGACGTGATAATCGATCCTTACTCAATTTATTGATCTGGTTTGGCCATTCATTTCTCAGTAAAGACACCACTGCATCATTGGCATGTTTGAAACACGTTCACATCGTATATAAAAAGAATCTGATATGAACTTGTATATGTATATCCATGTTTGTCGGACAATCAATAAATGATTATAGTTAAAATAACTTGTAGTGTTATAACTGGTATATGTACCTCGAAAAGCAAGTAGTAAATAACTCCTCAAATTTCAAGGTTGAGTAAATAGCTCCTCACAAATTTCAGGCCGAGTAAATAGCTCTTCACAAATCTCAAGAGTAAATAGCTCCTCACAAGTTTCAGGTTGAGTAAATAGCTCCTCACAAATTTCAGGTGCAACAACTCTGTAGGTTGTCGAATCCTACTTACAAACTCTATAAGATATTAAAAAAAGTTTAATTGCGAATAAGTAACTGGAAAAAAGCCAAAATTACTTCTCTGAATCTGATGGGTTTTAACTTACGTGTCTAAAAACTTTATGAACCCATAGCTAAACAGAACTGTTGTTGTTTGATGCAGAGCCTTCAAGTTGCTCTTTTTTACTCCCATGTAGTGAACCAGCAAAGTTCCACACAGTCTCTCCATCATTTGCAAGCCACATTTTTGCTCGTATCATAATTATCTTTTTGTTCATATATAGTACCTGTCAGTTGTAACGCTCAGATGCCTTGATAACAGGCACCCCAAAACTACATAATATACCATATGTTCAATCACTTATCATCAAGTCTTTTAGGCTTTCCCATCTGCAAGTATTAAAGAAAACTGAGCTTACTGAATAATTCAAAATATTTTATTATATGAGCTGTAACGTATAGGTTTTTAATCCCCCTTTCCCATTGAATAATCAGAAACAGCAGTAAGAACTATAACAAAAGATATAAAAGTACATAGTCAGATTAAAGGGTGTTTGGGATCGAATATTTAAACTGCCTATGCTCATGGTTATACTCTGAAGTGCACGATCAACTTGCTGAATACAACATGTTTGCTTATGTAATGCATTAGAATAAACATATCATTTATGTGCTGGCTGGCGACGCCGTTACGAAAATCCTGACGCCGTCTCAGGCTCTGAAAAAAATTGTTCGTTTTCTTGAACATTTTCTGCACTGGCATATTCCTATTAGTTATTTTCCTGAAAAAAAATTCTAATTCGAATTAGTACAATCATATGACTCAACAAACACATGACACAAACACCGACGCGAAATTAAACTAAAAATATTTATTTTATGTGGTTTGAATGGGCTCTGTATAACTGGAGTATTTCCCTTATACTTATTTGATGCAAAATACCTTTGATTGTAATTAAGACGAAGTTAAAGACAAAACAAAGCATGATTACAAATATTTCAACCATAATAAAACAAACAATAAAGAATAAAACACACAACACTCCTAAAATGCAAGAAAATAAAAGATTGGGTTGCCTCTCAATAAGCGCTTGTTTTTGTTCGAGTCACGCGCCTCTCTCTACGCTTATTTGACGCGTAAAAAGGAGGGATCTCCTACACTTAGAATTAAGTGCGAGTGATATTAGCAATACACGCTATTTTGATGGAAGTATGCCACGTGGGGTGAAGGTGGTGTGTGAATGGTCAAGGGTTCTACTACCTTCATCCTAAAACTACCCAGACTATATGGGTTGATGGGTGGGTCAGTTCCTCTTTTGATCTCTAGATCGACATCTAAGGGGTGAAAATTAGGTAAAAGTTGTAGGGTCTGGTCATAAACACTAGAACTTCCTAGAAATACGATAAGGTCATGACACTAGTATTCACAGGAAATACATCTTCTAGTTGTGTTTGGTTAAAAGGTTCTACCTCCATCAGGATTCCTATAGTCTCTTCTACTTCTTTCAGGTAAGTCGCGGGCGGTGTGTATACATCAAGTGATGGAGGGGCTTGAGATTCAAAGTTTGCATTTTCAAAATCTAGGTCTTGTTGTTGTTAGGATCACATAAATGGACCCGAACAAAGAAGCCTCGGTCACTCGAAGATACAAGACAAAAGTCTAGCTCGTTAGTTGGTTAATTAATTAATGTTTATCAATGTAATTGGGCTAACAAAGAAAAAGCCTGAAAAGCCCATCTAAAGCCTTGAATAAGCATAACCTTGTTAGTATAAATGTATTGGTTTATGTTTAATCTAATATCACTCAAGTCCATTCTAGATCAAAACCTTTCACAAGACCTCGTGATTTTAACCTTGAATAAACATTTTAAGTCCCTTAAAGAAAAAGTCTTGGTTTATGTTTAATCTAATATCACTCAAACCATCTTGTTAGCAATCAACGATCTCGTGATTTTTTTTGTGTTCTTTCTTTTTGGTTCAACAAGTTTAAAAAAAAAAGTGGGGATCGAACGAGTTCATGTCGTCTAGCACCGAACGAGTGTATTCTTAGAGCGATCGAACGAGTGGAATACATCTAGGACCGAACGAGGGGAATTTTGGCTAGGACCGAACGAGTGGAATTCAAGGATCGAACAAGACCTTCGAACAAGACTCTCGAACAAGGGGATCGAACAAGACACTCGAACAAGGGGATCGAACTAAGGATCGAACAAGACCTTCGAACAAGACAATCGAACAAAGGGATCGAACAAAGACAATCGAACAAGGGGTTCGAACAAGGGGATCGAACAAGAGATCTAGTGGGGATCGAACGAGAGGATCGAACAATCCAATCGAACGAGTAAGGATCGAACGAGTCGTTCGAACGAGACAATCGAACTAGACGATCGATCTAGCCAATCGAACTAGACGATCGATCTAGCGAATCGAACTAGACGACCGAACAAGGACCTCGACCGAACTAGAAATTTTTTTTCGAATCAAACATAAACAAACTCAAACTCAAATCAAACAATTCAACAATCACTTACGATCAGATCATTTATAA
>BQNB010098759.1:0-25085 GCA_026074375.1 Tanacetum coccineum
AACATCAAAGGCGAAATATAAGGTTTCTTGAAGGCGATCTATACACGTTCAAGTTAGGCGAACTATACGTTTGACATAAGGCGAACTATACGTTCCATTTGGGCGAGTTATACATACAATACAAGGGCGATTTATACATTAATACTTGGGGCGATTTATACGTGTCAAAGTTGGGCGAAGTATACGTTCTAATCTAGCTCATTTCAACGTGTTTTGGGTTTTTCGTGTTCGAGTAACGGTTGATCGCGGGTCTTCTAATATATACCATTGTGATCGTGATCCTTTTTCGATCATCGTGGTATATTTATTTTCTATCGACGATAAAGATTCGAGCCTGAAAGAAGTGAAAAACAACCGTTCGTTTTTTTGTTGAAATTTGAATCGAAGAAGAAATATAAAATGAGGGAAACGGATTGTTTTATTAATTAAAATTGGAAATTATAATTTCAGCCCCTGGACTTCAAATCTACTTCATCCCTCGTCCTTTGTTGGTTTGTTAACCCTTATTGTTGATCAATACTTTACATCGTTAGTCCTTATTTTTATATAAACAGTCGGTTAGCCCTCCAAAGTGAAACGTATTGCACCGTTATACCCTATTTGAGTTTCGAGCAACCTTATCAAGATCAACAAAAAATTGGCACCGTTCATCTTGTAGCTCAACAAATCATAAACAAAGTTTCTAAGATCTTCGGTCAACTAACAACGATTTTCACCACCAACAATTGAATTTTTTCAAGTCACAGTTTTTTTCTTGATTTAGTCAAATTCCCGTAAAATCGCTAATCTTTTACGGTTAATAGGTCATAGATTTGTAAAATCACGTGAACGTTAATTGATTTCAATCTACAACAACAATCACTTTACCTGCTTAAGATCCTACAAATCATTTTCCATTAATAAATTTGGGTAAAATGGAAACGAAAGATTATTTATCTTCGTGTTCGGATTTAAATGAACAAGAGATACAACAACTGCAAAAGCAGCAAGGATTTTGGAAAGAAACACCCTGACAAATTGACTTCACTCAAGACAACACTTCAACCTTCTCTCAAGCTCCAACTCCTCATGAGACTAAGAGTTGTAGAGAGGCTTTCATCGACTCTTTAATGTTGATTAGGAACTTTAGGATTGTTATCTCGAAACCTGAAATGAGAAAGGCAACTCAACAAAGAAACACGTCACGGAAGAGATTCCAATTATGTCTTAGTATGATCAAGTGTAGTTTGAACATTTCATACCTTCAGGATGTTAAGCTTTCCAATTATAATTCACATGCTCTAAATAAACACAAACTTCAAAGCTACACTAACATAGGAAGCGTAAACCTTTTAAGGAAACAATGATAACCAAAACATGGACTCCATTTCTTGTATCCTGTGCTGTTGTATTATGAAGTAACGCCCCCGGACATTACTTCCGCTGCGACTCATTTTTGGGGGTGTTACAAAGTTCAAGCATCGGATGCTAGTTTGGGAGATAAAGATTGTAGTAGGATTGTATCAGACAAAGGGAATGATCAAGGTTTAGAGAATCAAAGCAACACATCTGGAGATGAAAGCAGTAGGTCAAGGAATGAATGCAATGACAAAAGAACTTCTGGGGATGATACAGACATCAGCCCTTCCTATGACACAGAACCAATGGTTGAGATGCCATATACTGCTGAATATAATGTGTTTGCTGTTGACACACAACATTCTGAGCAATCTGAATCCATTATTAACACATGTGTAGTGGAAACGGGTGATTGTAATGTCATTCCTGATTCACCGGATATGTGTGATAATGATATTCAGAATGACCAAAATGTTATAGAATGTGAAGATGAGTGTGTTGCGCTTGCTAATTTAATTGCAAATTTAAAACTTGATATCGATGAAAATAAAAAGGTTCAAAAGTAATTAAAGAAAGCAAACGCATCATTGACTCAAGAATTGACTGAGTGCAAATCTATTCTTGCTGAAACTAGTAGAACTCTAGGGGAGTCTAATAGTGTTAGGGATAGTTGTCTAGTTGCACTTCAAAACAAACAGACTGAGTTTGAGAGGTACAAGGCCTTTAATGACCGTACAGTTGATTATGACAAACTTGAACGTAAGTTAAATGAAACTCTAGGACTACTAGCTCAAAAAGAGATTGACATCAAAGAAGGTTTAAAACTTAAAGCCTATGAAATTTTAGTTGTCAAAGAGAAACACGATGAGTTAGTCAAACAGAGTCTTTTAACAAAGTCACATTACGAAGGTCTTGTCAAAGAGAAAACAAAGGTAATAACGGATTTGAAACTTAAGGAAGAAAAAGACATTGACAAAATGATTTCAATGGAAAACCAATTAAAGTTTTTGAATAAAATTGTTTACAAAAGAAGTCAATCAATCCAAACCATTCATATGTTAGCACCCAAATGCCCAACATTTAATGGAAGACCTACCTTTGCCAATCCTAAGTATCTCAAAAAGGCTCAATCTGAGATACCTTGTTTGTATGAGATCCCACATGACCAATCTGATCCTGCAAACAGACTCGTCCCCGATAGGGAAGAGACACTGACTCTTGAAAGAGAGAGTCGATCAAAATTGAATAAAGACTTAGTGAAACCCTATGATTACACAAAGTTAAATAGTCTTTATGAAATTTTTAAGCCCCCGACCCAGGAATATCAAATACAGTTGGCTCACGCAAATGAAGTAAGGAAGAAAATGTGGAGAAAATCTTTTGTGAAAACAAAACCAAATATTTTCAAAAACATCGATTTCTTACCTGTTTCCAAGTCAATAAGCAAAAGTAGACAAGCATATAATGTCATGACAAACAACATAAATCATCTTAGAGAAATTGTCGATCAAGCTTGGGTGAAACATTCAAAAGATCATTTTCGTGCACCGACTGCTCATGATATGGAAATCCTAATTAAGACATGTTTGATGCCTCTTGCCCTTAAGACACAAAATGATAGTTTCACATTTGTTCATGAACTTAAGCAAGAAATGCATGCTGATTTAAAGTACGTTGAATCCTTTGAAAAAGAACATAATTTGACAAACCCAGTCACTCCACATTCTTGGCCTCAAGTTAGGAAATCGTCTTTTGCTAAGCCTTATGATGTGAATGCACCTGGCCCTTCTAGGAAAAGCCCAAAGCATGTGTCCTTCAGTCACTACGAATCTGTAGGGCTCAAAAGACTGGTTCATATACATACTTACTACCTAGAGGAAGCTAAGAAAAAGGCACAACTTCAGAAAGAAAAAGCCTTGAATACCAAACCTAGTATGCAACAATCTGTTAGATTACCAAACACTGCTAATGGTAACAACCTAAAACCTAGGAACTTTAATCAACAACCTAGGAATTGGCCACCATCAATGAGTAGTCGTGTATCGAATAGAACTATTAACATAGAAGAACCACCTAGGAATCAAAAGCCTTTCTTGAAGTCAAAAGACATGGCATGTTCTACATGCAAAAAGTGCATTTACAGTGAAAGTCACGATGGGTGCATCTTAAATTACCTCTCAAAGGTACATTCTCGTGCCTCTACACAGAAAAAGGATGCACAATCCCATAAGACAACAAAGAGATATATGCCCGTAGAAAAGAAAAGTGATTATATGAAACATGACAGACAAATCCCCACAGGACAAAAGTTTTCTCCAAATAAGTCTTTCGCTGTGTATCTGAAAACTACGCCTCCTAGATCTAGTCTTATATGGAAGCCAACGGGTAGAATCTTTACTCAGGTTGGTATTAAGTGGATTCCCATTAGAAAGTCAGTTGAAACCCGCTACAACACGAATGATAGTGCTTCACCATTAGGAAAGGAAACACATAATTCTAAAACTGTTATTTGTGCAAACTCTTCATCTTTGAGTGCAAGTACTTCAATGGCTTCTGAACCCATCTCCTCAAAGGGTTCATCTAATGTAAATATTCTATCATCATCTTCTTTGTATAAACATTCCATTTTTAATTATGTTAGAAAATATCTTTGAAAAATAAAATACAAAAATATAAAATTTCAAAAAGAAAAATACAAAATTAAAAAATTCCAAAAAGAAAATACAAAATCAGATAAACAAAAATGTTTCACAAAAAGAATCTTCTCGACATGTCTCTTGGATTCAATAACATTTACGTGCCTAGAAATGTTGATTAACATCAACACGGGGCGTGTAAATGAAGTTTGAATAGGAGTTTCAAATGCTTTCAAAACATGTCATTTCTAATTTTTCTTAATGGCTTGTTATTAAATAACAGATAACAACCCGGTCCTCAAATAAAGGAAATTGGTGCGCAATCATTGTATATTCTTTAATCCTCACCAACGAGAATATAACAACTTCTACACGAACATGAGCCGACATCAAAAGTTGCCATTCAAAAGGACATTCAAAGTCTTCTCGAGCATCAAGTAACATTTTGGTTTTTTCCAAAAACATATTGAACTAATATTTTCAGAATTTCTCAAAAAGGTTCTTCAAAATCTTTTAAAATTGTGTGTTCGACACTCCCTCCTCATGCATCATTCAAAAGTCGAATCATTTTTTATAAGTGAATCAATTTTTGAGGGGGAGCGTTTAAAACCAAGTTTTAATACGTTTAGGCACATAATCACATGTCTATTTTGTGTGTCTAAAATATTTCAAAAAATGTTTAAACAAATGAAAAATGTTAAAATGTTAATAATATTTAAACACTCATTTTGTTAAAACATAAACAAGTAGCTCAAACTCAATTTCACATGAAATTTACAAACTCATAATCCTATTCTCTTAATTGGTGTCATATATGTGAAATTGAGAGGGAGCAAGAAGAAACAGTTCCACATAACTCATGCTGTAACAATTTTCTCCCCACAGAATTTTCAAGTCAATTTTTAATCACCGGGTATTTCAAAAACTAAGTGTATTAGTATTTAAAATAAGGGGAGAAATGTAATTAAAATGTGATCTTGAAAATAATAAGTGATCTAATCAATAAATGACTCACAGTGCTTTATACTCTTCGAAAATGGTTTTATGGTTACGATCTCATACCCAAAAACATCTTAATTCACGATGATTCTGAAGTTATAAGGTTGATTATGAGTAATTAGTCCTATGAATCCCAACCAGAAACCACCCTGAGGGATCTACCCAACCACATCCATGGTAGAAATGAGCATGTCCTTAGGTAAGATATGGAGATGAATGAGTATAAAGTGAATAATGCCGACTAAATTGAGCTAACACTGGAACAATCACAACAAGGGTTTTATTAATGACGTCTTGGTAAGCAATGAAGGGGTTGAAGAATGAAAAAGAAATGTAAGATAAAGGGTCTAAAGAAAGAAGCCCTCCATATAACTTTAGGCAGAAACCGGGTCAATACATCATCTATCTCGGTTTTCACAATTCATAAAGATGAATCCTGATATTGAAGTAAGACGCATGAAACTAGAGATGCAAATGCACACCCATCCCAGCCATTCAAGTTTCTCTCATAGATACTTATCTCATATTGACACGAGATACACTCACGACTATTCTATTTACTTTCTCACTCCGAGTTAGTTGAATATTGTATAAGTGTCAAACTGCAGCCAGCCTCCGAGTACTAAAAACCAAAATGAACTAAAATCACGCGAGTCTGGAGAAAAAGAGATCAATAAATAATCTCATTATGACACATTCCATGACAAACATTTATTGAAACAACCCAATAAGTTCACAAGCTGTTAACAAGAGTCCTATGCATTATCCTTGTGATTTTGCCAGAACATCCGAGTAATACTTAAGTATTCACAGTGAAGATGGAAATCCTGCTTGAGCCAACATCAAACAAGCTCTTGGTAGGTGACTTGCGCGATTCTATATGAATCAAACTTGTGTCAACTGGAAAAAAAACGATGTGCGATTCCCATTGAATCAACTTGTTTCCATAAAGATGACGACTAAATCAAAAGATAGTAACTATCTGATTCACTCATATCCGTTTTCTTCTTTGAGACATTTCGTAAATTGAAAACAGCAAGTATGGGGCGGTGAATCTAATGCATACATACCTTCACAACGCGTTTAGAGGATCTAACACCTTTGAGCTGGTAATCATGTCAAGGAGGTTCTTTCAAAATTGAACCTACCTGATCACAAGTATAGTATTTATATTGTAAAATGGTCCTTATGAAACCGGAGGTTAATGCAACCGAATATCATTGAATGACAAAGCCATATTCGTCCACATTTGCTGTTTATCGCTAACTCTAAAATGTAGGTACAAACGACGGAGGTTGATTCTAGCAGAGTCGAATTCACTACCACATGCTCATACTCAAGCTACAAAGACATACTATAAGCATCAAGATTCAAGAATTAATAAAGCTCAAGAATTAAATATAAAGACTTCCGCAAACTTTGATATTCAAGATCTTCCTAAAAGTTATCAAGATTATCAAGACAACGATTATCAAGGGAGATTGTTAGCAAGCTTTCAAGATGATGCATAGTATGAGCATGTTGGTCAAGACACAAGATCGCAAGATGGCAGAGGCAACAAGACAAACAAGGAAAAGATTTAAAGATCTCAGAATTAAAGTCAAAGTCAAAAAGAAAAAGGCTCAAGATCAAAGATCACACAGCATGAAGGAACAAGCCTACACCAAATATAAAGACCAAGAACAAGACTCAAGAACTCAATGTCAAAGCAATCTCTAGAAGTCCAAGACTATGTTATGACTGTAAACATGGAAGCTCAGAATCTATCAGAAACCAAGCTTCGGGGGAGATTGTTAGGCTCAAAATATTAAGTCAAACAAGGAAGCTCGTTTCAAGGTTCAAGACCTCGCTTCTGGGGAGATTGTTAGTCTCAAAATATTGAGTCGAACAAGGAAGCTTGGTCACTCAACGAGGAAGCTTTGGTCTTTATTTAATATATGTTGTAATAGGCTAGTTACGGGTATCGGGCTTGTTATTTAATCTAATATTGTATGTGTTGTGGGCTTAAGCCCAAGTTATCCTAAGCCCGACCCATTAGCATTAAACCACATGGTCCAAGTGTTGGTATAAATACCCCTCTCCAAGTGTGGAGAGGGTGTTGTTCTCATTTGTAACACACACTTGTAACCAACCATCTCTTTTCTTCTCTTTACTTTCTCCTTCTATCCTCTCTCTAAAATTCTTCATATCTCCTTTCTATTTTTCTTGTTTCAAATGGTGAAGTGAAGGTAATTCCGGGTTATAACACATATAAATTTGCTATCACGTAACAGATAAGTGCAGTTCCAAGGGCTCCAATGTTGGCCGCTCCAATGGCTGAAGTGGTGTGATCATACCCTGAACCCATTTGACATAATGTAAAAGAATGACAACCCAAAGAGACACATATTCAGCAAATATAATTTACCTTAGAGGCTTTACGAAGTTTACGGTCTTATCTTTTTGCCCCTGTTGCTCCCACCTTTTTGCCTCTATCGCTGGCATATTTTTGGCTCACCGAAGAATGTTCTAGGAAACATTACTGGTGT
Organism: Tanacetum coccineum; assembly: GCA_026074375.1. Lineage (NCBI taxonomy): Eukaryota > Viridiplantae > Streptophyta > Magnoliopsida > Asterales > Asteraceae > Tanacetum > Tanacetum coccineum. The sequence continues at coordinate 7,502 of BQNB010098759.1, forward strand.
CCCAACTAAGGGTTGACTAAGACCTGCATCAATAGCAAATTTGTGAATGCTGAAACAATAACAAAATATTTATTAGGACCTTATATCAACATATTAAAAAGCAAGTAGAAATAATCGCACTTACCTCCAATATTAACAAAGGCTGGTTTTTTGTAACTTTGTTCAAAAAGGGTCCTCTAATATGACGACCATCTACTTTTGGCTCCAAGAGAATGGAAAAAGTAATTATTTTATTATGTTAAGGCTAAGTGAGCAATCGAATATGAGGATAGGGCCGCCATGACTGCAAACTTAGCAAGCTTGCCCTGCCAAGATGCACGCAATCTGAATTTTAATTATATCTCCTTAGGGATGCTCAAATATTATCATCATAGCCTGTTGGAATAGATATCGTTACATATTATTAAACTTTTAAAGGGTCGGGGCTGGCATTAGCATTAGGTTCATGGTACGTGTCGTGGAAGAAAATGAAAGAATACACAAAGATATGGAGCTTAAACGAAGAAGTAAACTCAAGTTAAAGATCGCCCGACACCTGTCCACTGTTTTGGCCATAACTTGAGCATACAAACTTGGATTGACGCGATTTTGTTTGCCACAGAAAAAGAATATAATTATCTACAACTTAGAAGATTGGTCAAGAGCTGTAAAGGCCCTAAGTATGACGGTTTTACAATAAAGTGCGGCGCACTTTTATGCAATTATGATGAAGGCTCTTAAATGAGCTTGGCATTCAATGTGACTGATCATCTGCCTTCAACCCTTCTTCTCCATGTTTTTTATCATCCTTAAACTCTTTACAAACAACCCTAAATCACAATATGATTTAGAGAACTCACAAGAAAAAGATCCAAGAAACTGACGAAGTACGCCGCACTTATAAGATTGTGTGCCACACTTTTCCATCATGAAGTACGTCGGTCTCTCTTAAATGTGCGCCGCACTTGTGTCCAGCATTAAATAACCTTGACCGACAAACACTAAAGTACGCCGCACTTTTTATCAAGTGTGCCGCACTTTTCCCCTCGCCTAGCCTATAAAAGGAGGCTTTGGCTCTCCCATTTTGATATCTCTCTACACACACTTCTACACATATTTTACATCATTTCTTACCAATCAAACATGAATCTAAAAGTGTGGTGATAGCACCTTAAGGGTTTGAGTCTATAGGAATTGATAGCTTGGGTTTTAGATTAGTTTTCGTTTGGGAAAACTATGTGTCGAATCATTAAACTTATAATCATTTGGTATAATTTCTATAACTCTTTTAATATAAAGTTTTCTGGAATTTATATGTTTGTTATGAGCTTTATCTTTGTAATTATGGAGTAGTCCTTTTGTGTTTGTTTTGGCATTATGTGATATCTGATATGGAGCGTTTGGATATGTGTTTATTAAATTGGTAAAACATATTTGATATAAGAATAAAGGCCGAAAGGGTTTTTTAATATATGTGTTTAATCATTCAACTTATTATATTGGTTATAATAACGTATAAAGGCCAAAAGGATTTGTTGTTATTAACTAGTATATTTACTCGTTACATTTAAAGACCGAAAGGATTTGTAACTTTATTTTCTAAACTTATAAACACTATCCTAAACACTTCTATGTCTTAGTGATCATTGCCTACATGAACATGTTTTAATCATTTGATTGAATCATCCTTTTATTACTTTCTTTAGAATATTCGATATATGCACGTTTCGGTTAATTTGATAAGTGACAATCATTTTAACCTTAGCTCCTTAATTACAAACTGTGAAGACTTTAATTCCCGTGGAATGACCTAGACTTACCTTAAACTATACTATACACGAAAGGGTATACTTGCCCGTGTTGTGTTTCTAGTAAAAATCGGTATTTCTAGTATTATAAATTTAAAGCTTGCAAAACACACATCAAGTTTTTGACGCCGCTGCCGGGGAATTGTTTAAGTTGTTATCAGTTTGTTTGCTTGATTTTGGTGCTATTAATTTGCTTTAACATGTTTAAATTCTAAAAATATGTCTTTGTTGCTGTAAGTACGACGCACATTTTTTTGGTGCGCCGCACTTATCCTGTTTCATTTGAATATGTGCCTTGTAAAGCCTGCAAGTACGCCGTACTCACTTTTCAGTACGCCACACTTACCCTGTGATCGAACTCCTTCTTAACTGATTAAGTTCAGTGCTTTAAAAAACCCAAAACTGCTTTTGTTAGGTTTTATAATCATCTGATTATATTACCTTGTAAATTTGTTCATATTTAGTTTATTCGAAAAAACCAAAAACCTTATTTTTCAAATCATTTTGATTATATGCTTTAGTTGTCTTAATTGTTTTCCGTAAGTTGGTTATATTTAATTTCTTTTAGTTATGTGTTATTTATTTTTGTTTATTTCGTTCGTTGTAACAATCCTAAAATATAAAAGTTTCGAAAAAATAAAATTTCTAGAAAAACCGGCGTACTTTTCCTAAATTACACCGGGGTTCGTACTCAAACCCAGAAAGCCGACGCACTTGCACCCAAGTGCGCCACACTTATCTATTTAAGTAAAAAAAAGCTTTTATCGTTATTTTCTATATAAAATAAAGACTAATATATATATATATATATATATATATATATATATATATATATATATATAGAGGTAAAAATATAAATACATATATAAAAATAATTTACTTTATTTTGAAGATCATATTAGCGTTAATTATATAATATATAAAAAATATCTTTTTGCAAAACCCTTAAAGTATGTATAAATCCAAGATCTTGGGGAAAACAACCCGTAAAACCATTATCTAAATTAAATAAAAACTTGAAAAAGAAGAATCATAAAATTAAAACTATCCAAAAAGAATCCTACGAGATCAAAGTACTCAAATCTTCAACTCAACATTTTTCCGCTTACAAAACTACTATCCTAAATATATCCAAAGAAGATGTTGAATCCCAACCCGATTCACCACCTCAAAAATAATAATTCTGGATCTCGATGATCAACCTATATGGGAAAGTGCTAAGACTGTAGCACCAACTCCTAATTCTGCCATTGTTCAACCCGATGTTTATGACAACTTTGTTATCAATAGTACTCACTTGAAAATGGTTTAGGAAAATAAACTCGATGGTTATCAGCGGGCCGATCCGCATGACCACATCCGTGAATTTCTCGCAATCTGCGACATGTTCAAATATGATGAAACTCAAAGTGAAGATGTCAAGCTTTTGATATTTCCTTTATCCTTGTGCGATGAAGCAAAAACATGGTTTAACGAACTTAATGATGAGTCTGTAACATTATGGGATTAAATGAGAAGAGCTTTTATAAGCAAATTCTTTCCCCTCGTTATTTGACCTTTTTTACTTGAAATCAGAAGTTTTTCTCAAAACATATGTGAAAGTAACTAAAGCCTGGTTACGACTCAAGAACATGCTTCAAAAATGCCATGGGCACGGTCTGACTAAAGAAGCTATTATTCAAATATTCTATCACGGTCTAGACGAACCGACTTAAGCAATCCTGGACATAACTGATGGAGGAATCTTCCTCTACAAAAGTCCAAATCAAGCTTTTCAAATTTTTGATGACAAAGTTCTTTTTAAACGTGATTGGTCCACTAAAACTCAAAACGAGCATCATAAAAAATCTGTTGCTTTCTCTAATAAAAGTAATAGTAATAATGATAATTCTCTATTAATGGAAAATTTGGAGGCTGTAACTATAAAAATGGATTCTCAATTTACAAGCTTAAACGAAGAATTACATGATATGCGTAACAAATATTATGACCTTAGAGATAACCATGCTTCTAAAAACTGCATGAACGATGACACACCGATGTGTGAACGTCATGAAGCAAATTACATCCAATCTGGAGGTTACCAAAACCAAAATTCTCATGAGTCGTATTATGATCCTAAATCGAATAGTGATTCTGAAAAGATGCTCACAGAATTATTCAATGACGTGAAACAGGATCTCGAACATTTCAAAAGCTGTATTCGTAGCATGAGAATTGTTCATGATAAACTTTTTAACAAAGACGATCAATCTAAAATATATCGCGAAAAATTAATCACCAAATTCTTGGATGGTTAAAGAGTTTCAAATATGTTTGTCAAGAACAATGTTAACAATATGATTATAAAAATTAAGCAAAACGAAAATAACTTCCAAACTATATATAAATTTATGGAAAGAAAAATAGATGAGTGGGCGAAATCACAAAAACGTATCTTCAAAACAAACCGATAGGAGTGAACCACCACCTCATCCTCAAGCTCACACCGAGCAAGTGAATGTCGTATTCACCGTGAGTGGAAAGTTTAATGATCCTCCAAAAATTCAAAAATATTCACCACCTCCTATCATCGTTAACAATAAAATAGAAAAAGATAAACCTATTAAGACAACAAAAAGGGGTTATCATGTGGTCAAACAAAAGAGTATCCATTCCGTGAGTACATACCAAAGATACCATACCCTCAACATTTCAATGTCGATCATTCCCACTTGAACCGTATCGTCAAAGAATCTTAAATCAAGTTAAGTATAATAATAATAATAGTAATATTAAATTATAATAATAAACCTATAAATAGAAAATATATTTAATACAAAAAAACTTAGCAGTCTTCAAAGTACGATGCGCGTCGTACCTTGATTTCTGTATTAAAAAAAAGAGTTTTGAACTTTGAGGGTGTGTTCTCTGGAAAGCCTCACGAGACTATAACTCGTCCACTCAGGATACCGAGGGGTTTAAAGGCTTGATGCATACGCTAAATGAAACCGTGTTACCTACGAAAGTGTGCTTTAGAATTTTACGCTTTCTTGTAATTTTGTTTGTTTTGTAGATTTGATCAATAGGTGGAGCTTGGATTGGTGGCATTTTTAGTATAATATTATATATGGTTGAGTTCACATGCTTATGTTGTCATTCCGTTTCACGCCGTATCTTTCAGAATTCAACCGAGCACTCATGAGCCTCGGGAAGTCTCGTTTCTCTTATATTTATTTTTCCCATTACCCTACTTTTAAGTTGTTGTTTGATTATGCATATTTTTCAACTTAAGTGTGGGGGAAAAATGAATTGGAAAAATTAGACCCATTATTAAAAGTTTAAACTTTTGCCCTCGGTAATCTAAAATCTAATCTTGGTTTTAAATTCTTTTGTCACTTAGGTTAATATATTAGAATAAAACATAGTTAATAAATAAAGTTTTTGAAATTAGAGTTGTGTCCCGATTGATAAAGCAGATCCGAATCAGGATCTATGACATTAATTGCGTATTTATAACCGTTCCAGTAAATATGTGAGGATTTTGAGCCTGTATATAGTATATATCGTTTATGCTTGATTCCTTTGATTATGAGTGTGCCGGTGATTTATTGATTCTAGAAATTGTGCTTGAAATTATTACGAGACCGCAGTGAGATCACATTCGCGTGATATAGGTATTTTTATGTGATAAAGAGGCAACTTAGGATTTAACCCAAATGGCTATTCTATTTCATATTATTTATTCTTTTAGCTAATTACATTGATTAGTTAACCACACATATTAACCCATTTGTAGCACTCATTTATAGTGCTAGATACCCATAGTTTAACCTGCTGAGCCATTCTTTCATTTTTCTTACATCCACTAAAACAAAAAAATATATATATAACATTTAGCCTAGCCTTACCCCTTGTCAAAAGTCTAAAAGGTTGGTTAGTTGCGCGGTATGATTGGTTGATTTTTGCTTATAGTTTGTTTGCACTTTGTTATAAGTGTTGTGCCATTTCAACAAAATGGGAAGATGAGCTCCTTCGTGTTTTGTATTTTTTGTGGTGTATGCTTATACTAAGTGTGGGTGAATTGTTAGCTATGTTAAAAAAATAAAAAAAAGGGTATAAAAAAGTGACAAAAATAAAAAAAAGAAAATAAGAACAAAAAAAAGTAAAGTATGAATAATAGTTGAGATGTTGGTTGTTTGTGAGGCGTATTGATAAATCATTTGTACGAGTTTGAGGTTTTGTTGTTCGATAACCTTACGGGTTTGTGGTATGTTTAGTGGCTAGCAACATGGGTTTCTTGGACTTGTCGACAAGTATTTTAATTATAAAACCAATTCCAATAAATCAACCATACCTAATGCATTCCTCTATTAACCCTTAGCCTAACATTACAACCCGAATAAAAGCCCTTTTTTGATATTTATACCTGGTGCTTACGCTACGTCGGTGCAGTTTTGTTTCTTGTACAAGCCTATGGTAACTTAATGAATCATGTCTGAGCAATTGAATGTGATTTCCCTTTTACACTCTATTACATCATATATGAGTGTTTGAGTGAATTATACTTTTTCTTATTTGTGAGGTGTTTAGTCATGTTATTTACAACTTAAAAAATCACTGGGTATTGTCAAACATCTTTGTTTTTCACACATGAAAAATTCAAAAATAATTTTCATAATTCTATTTTTGTTTTGTAAAGCTTATTTATCTATATTTTCTTTATTTTGCTTGAGGACAAACAAACCCTTAAGGGGGGGGGGGGGTGTTTGCGTCTTTTGCGCTTATTTATTATAAAACCAACAATATTTTTGATATTTTCAAAAAAAAATTTTAAAATTTAAATTTTCCTTTATTTTGTCATCTAGGAATTTTATTTCTAATTTTCTTTTTTTAGATTTGCTTGAGGGCAAACAAAGTTTAAGTGTGGGGGAATTTGATAACGCTCATTTTATACATATTTCTATATGCGTTATCTGTGCTTTTATGTATATATAAGTTAATTATAAGAACTTTCGATACTTAATAGACTATATTTGCTATTGTAGGTTCATGGTACGTGTCATGGAAGAAAACGAAAGAATACACGAAGATATGGAGCTTAAATGAAGAAGTAAACTCAAGTTAAAGATCTCCTGACACCTGTCTACTGTTTTGGCCATAACTTGAGCATACGAACTCGGATTGACGCGACTCTGGCGGCCACAGAAAGGGAATTCAATTATCTTCAACTTAGAAGATTGATCAAGCGCCGTAAAGGCTCTAAGTATGCTGGTTTTACAATAAAGTGCGATGCACTTTTTTGCAATTATGACGAAGGCTCTTAAATGAGCTTGGCATTCAATATGACTGATCATCTGCCTTCAACCCTTCTTCTCCACGTTTTTTTCATACTTAGACTTTATATAAATAGTCCCAAATCACAATATGATCTAGAGAACTCACAAGAAAAAAGATCCAAGAAACTAACGAAGTACGCCGCACTTACAAGATTTTGCGCCGCCCTTTTCCATTACGAAATGCGCCAGTCTCTCTCAAATGTGCACCACACTTGGGTCCAACATTAAATAACCTTAACCAACAAACACTAAAGTACGCCACACTTTATAACACCCCTAAAATATGTCGCAGCGGAATGGAAACTAGGGATGTTACTTCATAATACAATAGCACAAGATACAAGAGAATGACCTTTAAATGAGTCATTTAAAAGATAATCTCGTTGATTTAATTGAAATTTAAAAAGTTATAACATTTGTCCAAAAGTTGCATCAAAATGAAAGACTGAAAATAATACAACGAGATTGATAGTTTGAATGCAAGTAGAAATCCATGAATGAAATCTTGAAAAGTTTAGACCCCAATGCACATCAACAACGTCATGCAGCTTATTCACCTAAGAAATACATGCTTAAAAGTGTCAACATAAAGTTGGTGAGTTCATAGGTTTATGTAAGTATAAATGTGGGACCACAAGATTTAAAGTAAGTATTGCTTGGTATACAATATCCGGAGAAGTGATTACGGTTGCGCTAAGCTCGTGACACTAAAGCTACAACAATGTATATGTGCCAATCAGTTTTAGGCAATTAATGTGCCCCAATGAATGCCAATCAATTTCAGACCATCAAAGTACCCTACGGAGTGTCCAAAGTGAGACACCCGCAATCCGACATGATATACGCCCGTTGGCTATGTTTGGCACCAATCCTGGACGAGGATGTCAATCCTAATATATCTATTTGTAACACACGTATTTACACAAAGTAATTAACAGTTTATGATAGTGGGTTTGGTGGGCTATTTCTACTTAGGCAAAATCCGTAATCATTGTAAAAATTGAAAAGTATTGTGATGTGTGCTTAACACACATCATTTTGTCTCCGAAAAACTCCCTAAAAAGGGAAAATAAATCATAAATATATAAAACTGTATTGCAAATACGCTTGTGGGTTGTTATTTTGTCTTACAAGTACAAGGGATTGAAAACAGATCAAAAACGGAGATTTTCAGACTCGACTCGATCAAGTTTTCTCATTTTTTGAAGTCAAGACGAAATCTAAGAAAAGCCATGAGCACACCATTAGATAGAGCTCGAAAAAACAAATCTAACGGTCCTGAACTCGCTCAAAAACTGGACCCCGTTCACATTTTATGGGCCAAACAATATTGTTAAATATTAATTAAATAAAACTCTAAAAATTACACTCTCCACACCATATTTTTAAGTCACTTGGTCTACTTGTCACCCCTTTATTGGATAGAACACCTCATCCTCTCCACCTCATATCTTTCTCATCACCCTTGCCACATGGAGGATTCTCATTGGATGGAACACCTCATAACCTCTAATCTAGAGGATATTTATCCACTCTTCACTTCATTATTTAGTAAATTTTTTTTGGATATTTTCTCTCACTAAAATTAGATTAGTTTATATTTTGTATTAGTTTAGCACTTGTAATAGACTAGCTTATTGTAATAGATTAGGTAGCTTATTTTGTAAACTCTAGCTTATTGATAAGCTTTATTAATGAAGATGAATATTTTAGAGATTGGTGTTAGTTGATCCTATTTCTCACTCTAATCCTCTATTCCTTGTTATAAATTTCTATTAAGCTCTTGTTGATCCCTTCTTGGCAGATCTTACTTAGCTTGTTAAAGCTTAGTTATATTGGATAAATCCAACACAACTATAGTAGAAACGAAGATTGAGAATATCACAAACTATGAGAATCTAGTTTGCAATACTAAGAAGAACAATGAAACTGTAAAAACAAGATCTTTACTAAACTTTCAATATATTAAATACTATTTTGAATTACAAAATAGTTATGAATACTAACTATGATTGCTATGTGTAAAACTGATATCTAGATCTATGCCATAGGGTTCCTTTTTTACACTAAGGAAACCCTAATGGGCTTACAAAACGTGTCAAGTGATCATGATCTTTTCTATAAGTAAACATAATCTATTAAACAAATAATTTTATACATATCTTCTTTACAAATATATAATACTTATCTTCATAAGTATTCTTGTTCTTCAATCAACCTTTATCTCTTATCTGATATGTCTTCGATCTCATCTTTGATAGCATTAATCCTTCTAGCAGTTGTAATTACTCAGCAGTTGTAACTAAGAACAAGCAGCATTAACTACTTAGAAGTTTACTCTAGCAGTACTAACATACACTAGCAGTACTAACTTTAGTACTAGCAGTAGTAACTACTTAGTATATTTTCAGTCTTCATCTCTGAGCAGTCTTAACTTCTACTAGCAGTAGTAACTTTATACTACCAATACTAACTACTTAGCATAATTTTCATTAGTATTACCAGCATCACTAAGTTATGCTTGACAACACTAATATATACCTGAGTAGTAGTAACTCTAAGAATCATCTTAAAGTCTTTTAAACCTATGAATCCTCCCCTAAACTTGATATTTATCTTCTGAATCTTCAAGTTTCATTAAAAGTCTTCACCATCACTAGGAGGATGCATTCAAACACTTCATTAACCTTTTTCCTGTTTTGTCATGAGCTTGAGTAGTTGATAACACAACTCATTCTAACGATCAGCTTGAAGCTTCTTGTTCAGTATGTTTGAGATTGTTATTGGTGTAAGGGGATATCTTTTCTCAACCAACATAAAGATATGTATATTTCTAAACCTTACAAAGTGCACTCCATAGTTATCGAACAGCTTCCAAACAGTCACTTTGTACCCATGTAGATTTCTCCATACTTTACTTTTAATGTCAGGTTCAAACATTACTTTCAAATCTCCCCAAAACACTCTTTCATAGTCATCCTATGGCCTTGTATTCTCATGTTTAGCTTTAACCAACTTCCAGAGTGTCTTTAAGTCTTCTCTATCAATACCTTGAAGCATCTTTATCATTGAAGAATACCTTTTTGAGCTTCCATCAACTCTTATCAATTTAAAGTATCCTATCCTTCCATCTTTATGAATCTAGTATTCAACAATCACTGGAGGTTTAGTAGCTAGAGGTATAACATCAATTGCTACCTCATCATCCTTAACTATCTCAATATGCTTTTTCATCTCTGCCTCCTCTTGATCATCTTTTTCAACTTCTACATGCTCATCTATCTTCTACTTCTTTGACATATCAGATTCAAGTTTATCCCCTTCTCTTTTATAGCTACCTTCTGCTTTTTTCTCACTGTCTTTCACCAACTCTGTATTCATATCTACAAAAGTGTTTACCCTTTTCATCTCTTTATCAAACATTTACTGGATCTTATCATAACTTTTGCTCTTCAGCTGATTGTGTTTGTATCTAGTCATGTTCTTCAAATAGGTAGACATTGTATTTCTCTTTTGTGCCTTAGTTGGTGGCTTGTTCATTTTCTCTTGAGCTCTTAATACTGCAAAGGGTTTCTTTCTCTTCTCCAAGAGTTCTACAAATAAATTTGACTTTTATTCAATACTCAACTGTTCTTGTTCTTTTGTTTGCATTTGTTGAGCCAATTGAAAGTCAACATCCATCATTGCTTGTGTGTTATCCCATGATTCAAGTAAAGCTATGTTGGCTTTTTTCTTCGTTTAGCCTTGAAATCCTCTCTTCTTCTTCCAATTCAGCTTGTAGTTGAGCTTCAAGTTTTCTAGCAACTTCTTCATCCATTGCAATTTGATCTTTCTTCTTCAATGGCACTTCAGGCTCCACCATTATTCCTTTGCCTTTGTCTTTAGCCTATAGAAGTTGTGATGCTTGTAAAGATAATGATGTTGTTTTGAATTCACTTGGCTCTTGAACTACAACCCCTCTAGCCTTAGGTCTTGCAGTCGTAGTTGTTGTAGCAGTAGATGTTATAGTTTTGGGTTTAGCTGCTTTGATTTCTATCAAAGTCTGAGCCAGAGTCAACTCATCAATAGTTGTTGTTAGAGCATTGACAGTAGTAACTTCAACATTAGCAGTAGTAACTACTTCACCAGCAGTAGTAACTGGATCAGCAACACTAACTTCCTTTTCAGCAATATCTTTTTCCAGCTCTTCTAACACACCTATATCAAACATTAGGTTGTCATCATTCATCTCTTCAGTCTTATTAACCAAAGTTACTTTTGCATCACCATCAAGGTCTTCAATCTTCCTCCCCTGTTTGGATGCATCCTCCTGAACACCCAAACTGGCATCATTAGAGGATTCTACCCTGCTGGTTGAACCAATCTTCCTTAATCTCTTGAGCCCTGGATTTCTTAACTTTCTTTTCTTTTCTAATTGCTTGAATCTCTTCTTTAAGCTAGCAATCCCCTTTGCTTGAGCAGTCTTGGCTTTCTCCAAATCAAGAACTTTCTCTTGAAGGCTGGTACATAAATTCATCAATTCAGAAAGTTGCATACTATCCTCACTACTTTGAGGTGGATCATAGGAAGGGGTAGATACATGAGCCTCATCAGTAACATGCTCTATAGGACCAATGTCTTTCCTCTTTTTTCTCCTTGACTTCTTCTTTTGAGGTTTAGATGATGATGGTTGAGAAATAATGGGTGTGGAATGGGAATCAGAAGGAGCAGCTGAATCTTCACCCATGTCTTCTGTAGCTTGAACCATCATAGTGGAGAATAGTGGTGTAACCCTTCCAGAAAAACCCTTGCATGGTCTTTTCATGTTAGCAAACACCTTCTTGGCGTGGGAAGGTGTAACATAAACCCCTTTGTGCTTGGACATTCCCTTTACTTGTTTGTCTAGGAAGACTTGCACAAATCTTGGGTACATGAGAAATTTTACCCCACCATCCAAGTTCTTCACCATATTGTCAAAAATATACTTGGAAATGTTGAATTTTTGGTTTGTGGCAAGACATATGATTGCAGATGCCATAGTGCTACTAAATTCATTCCAGGATGTAGTCTTAGCACTAAGGTATTGTAGTATGGTATGGACGAGAAATTTCCATTGGGATGAGAAATAAGCTTTATAGAATGTAAGCTTTTAAGTAAGATTTTCATACCCCATTCTTTCCAATTCTGCAAAAATGGTAGCAGTGGGTAGACAATCTGTTCCATCGGTATCATCCAACCTAAGATCACTTCTTATACTTGTCTCAGAGATGATTACCTCTTTCTTGTCAATTAGGGCTTGTATCTGTCGTTCCCCATTAACTGTTTTGACCTTAGCAGATGTCCAGAACTGTTCAATACAGGTAGTATAAATGGTTAGATTGACCGTTAACGCATATTGGACAGAACTTGCATTTAGAAAATCAATAATTTCCTCAAACACATTACTTTCTTCGGGTTTTTATTCGATAAAATTTATATAATATATATATTATACCAAATGGTAATAATATAGAGAGTAACCTGTATGATATAAAAATTGCTTGAGGACAAACAATATTTTTATCTCCCGGATGTCGTATCCAAATGAGATAAATTGAAATTCATGAAAGTATTTTTGATTCGATAGTATCTTGTTTGATGCTTGAATATCAAATATTTTAGTTTTTGGTTTTAAAACTAATTTTAATCACTAAAAATTACCAATCTAAAATTACTAATAATAAAACTACCAAAATTAAAGCTAAATGATCTAAAAGATATTTAAGAGACGATAATGCTTGCTAAGTGACGTAAAAAGTCCATCAAGTGTGAATTAAGGTTTTACTTAACGAATTAATTTCATTAGAAAAGATAATTATCTCACAACGTTGGCTTATATTGACAAAAACCTCTTAAAAAGATACTAATTACTAGATGTGTAGTTTGACTATTTTTCCGGATTTTGCCCTTTAAAATATTCAAACTACAAATCTAAATAATCGAAGATTATTAATCAACTAAACCTTTTATAAATCCACACTCAATTTCTAAATCACAATATCACTTAACAAACACTAATTAACCTATTCACTAGCAACAATCATTCTAATAAGCATAAACATTTTTAAACTAAATAATAAGCTACAACTACTAATAAGAGAGAAGGAAAAGAAAGAATAACCCGATTGAAGAAAATAGAGACAAATATAAACCATCCGATCTTATAAACTTAATTAAACACTAAAGATTAAAACTTTATTAGTTTATATAACTACTTAGTTAATAAAGTTACAAACTTTATATACTAAATAGCCTTAAAAACTAAAAAGTTTTAAACTTTAATAGTAAAATAAGCTTATAAGACCCATAAGCTCCTCGCCTAAATGTTGGATTGATTTCATGAACATTAAAACAACCAAAGTTATGATAAACAAGATATATTAATAAGCTACTAATTATTTTAAAGAGAATAAGCTAATAAAAATTAAAACATTAGATCTAAATCCACCCGAAACTAAGGTGTTCATTCAAGTGAACTCAGATCAGGTATATTTAAGGATTTAGATCTAAAAAAATAAACTAGAATTAAAAAGCAACAAACTTTATGCTAGAAAATAAGCTAAAAAGACAAGATCTATTATTTTTAGATCTAATCCACCCGAAACTAAGGTGTTCAATCAAGTGAACAAGAGACAGGTATATTTAAGGATTAGATCTAAAAACAATAAGCTAGAATAATAAGCAATAAGCATGAGCTTATTTGGAAATAAGCTAAAAAGAAATAAGAAAAAGACAAGAGAATAAACATAAATAATAAGCTAAAGAAAACACTAACCTTTGAAATAAACTTCTTCATTAATAAGCTCAAAATCTCGATTACAATAAGCTAAAATAAGCTTGAAAAAGCTTTTACTATAAGCAAACTAATAAGCTAAAAAGACATAAAAATAAGCTACACTAAATCTACACTACTTGAAAATAAAACTAAATCCTAACACCCCAAAAATCAGCTGCTGCATGTGAATATATAGCCCAAGTGGGGCTAGGGGTATTTTCATCATTTCTAATGGTTAGCCACTCATATTACAATATTTGGGGGTATTTTGGTAATTTTCTTGTGCACATAAAATTTCCATGAAGCTTCCTCGTATGACAGCTACCATAGCTGGATCCACCAATCGCATGAGGACACGTACCCCCTTCTAGAACCTCGTAACCGCCACCTGCACAATACCTAGTATATATTCATTAGCCGCCAAGCCGCCGCCATGTGGCAGCATCCAATTAGAAAGCCGCCAGTGACGTGGCATCCACGTCAACAACGATCAATGACCGGTCAACCGCTTCCTGACCAGCGGTCAACGGTGGCCACCGGCGGTCAACGGTGGTGGACCCCCGTTGACCACAGCCAGACCACCGGTCAACGGTGGTTGACCGACAGTCAACAGGCGGGTCAGGGCCGGGTCTGGATCGGGTCGGGTCCTGGTTTGCCACGTGGCATGCCACGTGGATCCACGTGTCATGCCAATTGTGCCCAAACCATAAGCCAAAATCGAACCCGGGTCTCTCATGTAGAGGCACATGACTCTAGCCATTAGGCTAGAGCATAGCTCTAGTTATCATATGCCAAATTAAATATATAACCCTTCATTATTTTGGACCAGGCCAATTATTACTAAAGGTTCAAACAGGGACGAAAAAGGCTCAAAGTAAAAAGGTTTACATATGAAAGGCCGGTACCGTTGGACTCGTAATTTCATGCTCTTTCCAATGGAGTGATCGTGGAATATTAACGATTTCGTTTAAACCTCGATAAACGTAAAAACGTCGTCGAATGTCACCCGAAAATTACCGTTTTTGCTTTGTTTTCAATCCTTTGTACCTGTAAGATATAAAAACACAATACACACATATTTACAACATATTTATCCATATTTTAGTGTTTTAGTCCGTTTATTAGCATTTTACAGGGTACAAATGATGTGTGTTTTAGTACACATCAGGTTTCTCCAAAAACGCAACTAAATTGTGAGTTTCAACAAACTTTAGGGTAGACATTGTGATGGGTTTTAATGATTAAAGATGAAATTGAGTTAGGGTTTATGATTAAAGATGATATCAAGGTGTAAAATCGAACAAATGAGTGATTGAAACCCTTAATTGAAGTATTTATGAACTCACCCTCAACAACATTAACTTGAACTGGCAGCATTAAGTTAAGCCTAACAGTATTAACTAACCCACTAGTAGGAAGTTATGCCTGGCAACATTAACTTATACCTAACAGTAGTAAGTGAATGCCTAGCAGCATAAACTAATACGGACAGCAGTAAATTAAGCCTAACAACATTAACTTAAGCTTAGCAGCATTAAGTTTTAAGCTGAGCCACATTAACTTTAAGACACCAGTATTAACCCCAATTTCTTTCCAAAAAGCATTTCCATCATCAATTTTGATTCTCACAAGCTCTGTTTCTATTTTTAATATCTTAATATCTCTCATTTCTTTTTTTCACCAATTCACTCTATCTGTTTTTATTTCATAAATATCTTTATTCTTTTGAGCTCTCAATTTCTCTCTATCTGTTTTTGCTTTCTCTTAATTATTTTAAGCTCACCAATTTAGACAGTTGTGTACAATGTTCCATCAATCCCTATAGTTTCATGCTATCCTCCCCACTTCCAAGTATGTTAACTCTTAAGAGAGGTGGATCATTGGACTGTTTAGATGCAGCCTCAAACCTAGTTTAAGCTTATGCACCCCCAATATGGTGTCTTGGCACCTGGGACTACTACCTAAATTAGTTCCCTAAGGAAGATATTCATTAAGTGTTTCCACGGATTGGTCTTATTTATGTTACCACTGTCCTGCTCTGCTTCTAAGCTAGAAGTAGTAGTGGCAGCCCTTTCCATTCTGTCTTTCCATTCCTTATAGACAGTCTCATCTGCAACAAGGTAAATAGGTCCACTAGACTAAGATATCTCAGTGGTCCTTCTAGCTTTCCTAGGTTTTTGAGTCTTTTTGGGTTAAGATTGTAATAGAATATAGATTAGTTCAAGATTAGATAGTGATATAGTTGTGAATGTGTGTTGGGGATCAGTGGGTTGTCCTGACTATTCACCTACTTCTACTTAATGATACATTTCCTTTCATCCAATCTTAATTAACCTCCTCTCAAACAATACTTTAGAGATTAATTAATCTAATGCTAGCAATCAGAAAGTTAAACCTGCTAACATTAAAAGCCTTTGTGAGAAGATCTGCAACATTGTAGTCTGTGTAAATCTTGATTACTTGAATCAACTTCTTCTTATAAGAATCTCTGATGAAATGATGCCTTATTTCAATGTGTTTGGTTTTAGAATGAAACACTGGATTCTTCACAATACAAATGGTGCTTTCATTATAAATGTGAATCTTGGTGTTCATGAAGTTGAACCCATAATCAAGCATTTGATTTTGGATATATAACACCTGCCCACAATAATTAGCAACAACAACATACTCTGCTTCAGTAGTAGAATTGGCAACTATAGTCTGCTTCTTACATTGCCATGAAATCAACCTTTTGCCAAGAAATTGACAACCTCCTATTGTGGATTTCCTGTCAAGACTAGCTCCAGCATAATCACTATCAGAGAAAGCTTCCAAGTCAAATGGTGAATCCATAGGATACCAAAGTCCCAATTTAGGTTAACCTTTTAAGTATCTAAAGATTCTCTTCACTGCATGAAGATGTGAGATTTTAGGAGTAACTTGAAACCTTGCACTAGCACAAACAACAAATGTCATGTCAGGCCTAGAAGTTGTTAAGTACATCAATGATCTAATCATTGATCTATATAAGTAAACATCCACATCTTCAGCCTCTTCCATCCTTGAGCAATGCCTTGTTAGTCTTAATTGGAGTGTTTGCTGTCTTCATAGTGGCAAAATCAAATTTATTCCATATAGCAGCCACATACTTGTCTTGGCTAATGAAGATTCCATCATCTTTCTGCTTCACTTGTAATCCTAAGAAGAAAGTGAGCTCCCCCATAGAACTAATCTGGAATCTCTTATGCATCATCTGCTCAAATTCAACACACAAAGACTTCTTTATAGACCTAAAAATGATATCATCAACATACACCTGTACTAACAGGATATCACTTCTGTCCTTCTTGTTGAACAAAGTTTTATCAATAGTGCCTCTTCTGTATCCATTTTCTAATAAGTAGGTAGACAAGGTCTTATACCAGGCTTTAGGAGCTTGATGTGTACCATATAAAGCTTTTTCTACCTTATAAACTTTATCAGGGAACTGTGGATCTTCAAAACCAGGAGGTTGGCACACATACACCTCCTCTTCAATAGTTCCATATAAAAAGGCACTCTTTACATCCATCTAGTACACAATAAACCCCATAAATGATGCATAGGCCAAAAATAACTAGATTGCTTCTATCCTAGCAACAAGAGCAAAAACCTTATCATAATTAATTCCTTCTTCTTAGGTATAACCTTGTGTAACCAGTCTT
>BQNB010098760.1:2422-25085 GCA_026074375.1 Tanacetum coccineum
TCCAATTTTAATGTGCGATATATGAAAAACTATCTATTCGAAACGAGCTCTTCAAAAACTACTTTTACGCCTAATGAAAACATTCTTAAGTCGCTCAAAACCTCAAAACCATTTCGGATCAGCAACTACTTTTTTCTCAAATGCTTCCAAAAATCACACCAAACTTCACAATAGTGTCTAGTCTAGCCTAATCTCTATTCACAACTAATCCACAACAAAACCACACCTAAATCTAACCTAATCCCTTCATTTTTATTGTTGCAACTCTCATTCAACTCTCATCTCACCAAGAATATAATATTTAACTAGCAAAAACAAGGTAACATCATTATTTATTAAATCTTGTTTTATAATCTTTCAAAAATTAAAACACAACATATGGATGTATAGATCTTGAACATATAAGAAGAACATAAGTAAACCACAAATAAAGATTCAAGACACTTACAAGAATGAAGAACAAGTAGAGAAATCACAAGATCTATACCCTAAAATAATAGATCTATAAAACCCAACAACAAATCTTGAAACCCTAGTTTATAAACTCTTGAAAGACCTTTGAAATCAAATGAAAACCTTTTTGGAATAACCTTGGATCTTGATATAATGAAGTTTAAGATGTGTGAATATTGGTAGAAATCAAAAGTATGGATTGTGTGTGTGTTTGTGTGTGTTTCGTGAGCTAGGAGGGGACAAGAGAGAAAAGAAAACAATTTTGCCAAATGAAATGAACTAAAAGAGATGTGTGTGTTTATAAGTGGGTATTTATAGGATAAGGGTTAGGGTTTTAGTATTACAAGTGACTCAAACACACCAAGAGAGTGTGTGTTGAGGGGTTTGGCTGAATAGGGTCAAGGAGGGGAGGAAAAGAACAAAAAAATTATCTTTGGCTCCAAGTTTGGCTCACTAGTGGAATTGTGGTTTAAAAGTCAACATGTAAAGTGTAAGATCCATTAGCTTGTAGTGTGTCAGTATATAAGTGTCAAGAATTTAGTGTGACACTACAAATGTGTTAAAAAAACCAGTGTGTCATTACGTCGTATGCATAAGAAAATTTAGTGTGTCATAAATAAAGTATAGAAAAATTAGTGTGTCATTATAATATAACAAGGATGAATTCCTTATAATTATTAGAAAAAAATCCTTTGAAATGGGTCAAACAACATTTATTCTTCATTAATGAAGAGTTATTTATTAAAATAAATCACTAATATCATCCATTGATGAATTTTTTGCTAGTTACATCCAACCATCGAGTCCTTCTTATTCTTTCTACACTAATATACTATTCACAATAACCACACCCTATGCACTCAAACTACAAGTATAGTTATAGTAATCTTATATTAAAGTATGGTTTTATTGCTGAACATTGACATACATATGAATTCGATCTCCAACTAATTTTTATTATTATTAATGAAAGGCAGGATGTATAAAATGCTTGACCAGTTTATATTGGTATACCAACTGTTTGATGAAATGCTTGACCAGTTTATATTGGTATAATTCATTGAGTAACTAGGCTATTGAGTACATGTATTAGTTTTGTTTACTAAGTGGATTAACCGATTAACTAATATAGGGTGTTTGTTTCGGCTTATATAGCGGGCTTATGACTGACTTATTTAGTTTTCGGCTTATGTTTCATAAGCACATTTTTTATGGCTTATTTTGTTTTTTTGGGCTTATATAAGCTTATTATGACATGATAAGCTTATACAAACTGAAAAGTTTCAAAATAAGCCATTAAAACTGAGTTTATGAAACATAGGCCGAGAACCACATAAGTCATAAGCCCACTATAATAGCCAAAACAAACACCTCAATTCACCAAGGTTTAGAAATGATTAATCTTTTGAGTTCAGATTTTGGTCTCTTGTTTATGTATTATATGTGTTGGTGTTTAATCTTGACAGCTCATTAACTCTATTGTACAGGATAAACACCAATCAATCACCGTCATGGAAAACCCACGAAAAAAGAGAGGGATAAACAAAGTCCTCGTTTGTGATCCGGTCTATGCCATATGGAGTTAAATCGAGTATGCCTTGATGCTAAGTATCTATTTTAAAGATGTTATTTTTCTGCATTCCTGCTTTTTAAATACATTGAATGTACCCTGCTACTAAGTCCTCGTTCATGAAATGTATCAGAAATGCTATTGCTATGTTCTGTAATGACACTACTTTATGTCTTGTTATTATTGCTACTAAGCTGATATATATGTACCATGTTTTTTAATTTAAAATGTTTAGTGGTTTATCTTAAATATCAATCATATACATTTAATTGCAGATACATACTTATAAACTTTGTATTGTACTATGGCTTAGGAGTTATAAATATGTTTAGTTATAAGATATAAGTTACCTTTGAAAAGTAAAGACTACCTAGTTGTTCAAACACTCATCACATTTCAGTGGAGCAACCAGGTCCTAAAAAATAAGTAGATTCTAACAATACTACCATGGTGTGACTAGGCTGCTCAAGTTTTAAACAAGCATCATATATGCTACTTGAAAAAATGACTGTAAATTATTGTGTTGCTACAGGATGCGTAGGATAAGAATAATTCGTTTCAGTAGTTCATACCTTGGAAATAAATATAAATACATCCTACCAACAAAGACTAGTTGGTTTGAGGAAAGGGACGTAAAGTCTGCCCCGTCCAACACGGTGAGTATATACCGAAGTAAAACATATAAGTTGGAATGTTAATTATAGCCTTAAGATATATTATTAGCTTAGGTTTCATTATATATGTGTCACAAGTGGGAATTTATTAATGATATTCTAAAGAGATGTTGATACTTTCTAAGTAAATTGCATCACAAAAAAAGTACATTTGTTTTCATTACTGGATAATAAGTGGATAAAAAATTGATTGGATGAAATTGATCTAGACTTAGGGTACAGTTGAGGAAGTCAACCCAAAAACCTTTTGGGTCAACAATACTCTTCTGTTATGAAAATTGATACGAAAATGCTTCCTCATATTGTGATTTTTCTTTTCTTGTTGTTTGTTAATGGTAATAATTTAGTCTATTAACACACACACAAATTGTGTACTGAATGCAATTTCTTCCACATTTGCAGTGCTTGGAATCTCAGGCACGCTTGGTTTCAACAGCACGGGGTTCAAACTCATGGAGAATAGTTCACGGTCTTTCCAAGTTACAGATAGCTGGGATGGTGTTATATGGGGTGAACTGATCTGACTTCTCAATTTGATCATGGTCATGCGTAACAGGTGATGCGCTCCAAGAAATGGAGTCAGGTGTATGTTTGGAAGAAAAAAGTACGTCATCCATTACAAACATATCTTTCGTTTAAGTGATGTCATAGACGAGATCAAATTTTCAGCTTATGTTGTCAATCGGGAACGATCTTATGAGGGCTACAATGATTTATGGATGACTGTCGAGACTACTGGTGGATCAGGTCCTTGTCAATTGATCGGTTGTCTTCAATGGTGGTGCTGGAAACCTATTACGACAAAAAGTCAGTGCTAGGGAGCTGATTACACTATCACATTTTGTCCCCTCTAGATACTTTGTACAATAACTCACATTAGCTGACCGATACGTTAAATCCACCAAGTACCTTATGTCCCCTGATAGTGATTTCACGTTAGGCTTCTTTGGTGAAAATAACAGTTACTTAAAGAATTTGGGTACTATGGATGATCAGTCAGGGATATATGGGTTGACAATCCTGTACACACAATTACAATCTACTCAGGTGCCCATGCCCTATCCATTGAACCCAACTCAGGAAACTTGATCTTCAATGTGGAAGGGCCTGGACATGTGATGATTGTATTGTATTGTTAAAGACGTCCATACTCTAACTGTCTGCAAGACTACAAGATACATGTCTATCATTTCTCAAAGGTGATCAGGGGCTACATGTAGTAACAAGTAGTACAACAACTATAGTTCGAATTATGCTCTTTGTTCGGGGTTATTTTATAGTGTTGTATGTTATGAAGCCATTTGGTTTCATACTGTAAGATGATGATTTTGTTGAACATACGTGAAATATTAGTGTATTTTGTATGATTGAGCAGAAGTTTCGAGAAAATATATAGGTTTCAATAAAAAAATTTATTTTGAAATTTGAATTAATAGATCGGTTCTTAGGTATTAACCGATCTATTTGTTGTATCAGTTAGATCGGTTCTCAACCGATCTATTTATTTGCATCTAATATAGATCACCATTGTATAGAGCGGTTCAAAACCGATCTTTTTAACGTTTTTTTTAGTAGTGCACAGGCACTAAAACTACTATTTAGAAGACGATATAAAAAATATATTTGTTTTAACCGGTTCTTGGTCTTTTATTCCTTTTTATCCATTATTGAAAGAGTAATATCGAGTTTGATTAAAGACAAAGGAAAACATTATTTATTATTGATTAGATGGTGATCCCAATATTATTGATGTGTATTAGTGATACATGCACGATAAAGACAATTGTGAAATCGAAGGAATATCTCACTTGGTTAGTGGCCGGACAACCATAATTTATTACAGTAAATAATCAAGGCCGTCTTTGAGGGTGTGTAAGGTGGATGATCGCACAGGGCCTCAAAAGTTTTAAGGGCTCCAAAATTTGTCCCGATAACATTTATATGCATTATATGTTATAAACGGTGACATTTTATATATAACATTCCTTCTCGAAAGATTTCATTATTTAATTTCGTTCAAGGCCATCAAAAATTTTAAAAATTTAGAGACGGCCCTGTAAATAATTACTCCGTATTTGAAGTCGCAAGGATTACAGAATTAAACTAGGGCTATAACTTATTATGAGATAATGAAATATGTCTGATCAGTATATCCAACCAAGCGAGAATATCAAACAAACTGCATAACTATGATCCACTTGACACACAAATATATATTAAATCAACATAACCTTAAACGATAATTAGTGTATGTGTTCATCGCAAGAAGTGAAGCGCATGCATATATGACCAAGATAGGATTTTTCACTTCAAAAGTGAAAGTATCCACTTTGATTGCCGATTTGACGATGCCTTGTGGTTATTGACTTGTCATATTTAAGTAATGCCATTTCTTAAAAAAGAAAACTCGAAAAAGTGGCGTCAAATCTCTCAACGACTAAATTTATATGATTTTAGTCCAGCACTGCACAAAGCTTAAACATGATATAGTTCTGCCATAAAAAAGAAAAGGCGTCTCTCATGATAACACTACATTGAAAATTCGGTTTCTTTCCGTCACACTATATCAGAAGGATAATCAGCTTGGTGATTATTATTAGGTTAATTACATATGATGCGGTCTTAACATCGCGATGGGCTCAAATCACGTGAATTAGTCGGACAAAAGATCGTAAACCATCAACCATGAATTACCCAAACAAAAAATCACACGATGTTCATAGCTATCAACTATTTTTTTCCTTTAATCTTGGATTGTTAAAATAATATAACACTCTTTATATTATGTATGTTATGAAACCTTTAGTCTTCTATGTAGAATCACCGTTGTTTCTTGAAAATTTATGCAAGCAGTCTATAAAGAAGACTTTGCGGCCATTAAAAAAATGCATTACTCAGAAAAACATTCCATAATATACAAAGAAAATATGAGTTGTTAGGTAGGTGTGAAAGAATATGGGAAAAACCCACCTATGTTTAATTATTAAGAGAGGATGTTTGTATGCACATAAACACTATCATATCATACCAACTATCAATTACTAACGCAATTATTTAATCAAACTGTCGTCGATCAACATTTCAACACTATCTACTTAATTGCCACTTAAGCAATTAATTATATTAAAGGCCATGCACTTTAAAAAAACTGTACGCATATTCGGGCAAAGTGACGGTGTATATCGCCAATAATTATACATAGGAACTTGTTGTTCTGGTGTGATTCTTTTTTTTTTGAAAGGCAAACTTTATAAAACAACAACAAAAGAAAGGATACAAAACACGGCATCTCACCTCAATTAACAAGCTAAATAATTGAGGATGAAACCCGAAGTTCTGGTGTGATCCTTAATAGAACACTTACAGGTTTAATTTGTAGTTATTGCGAGAAAAAAAATTTGGGTTATAAACAAAGAATAATAAAAGTTTGAAGATTTGATGGTTAAACAATATTTAAGTTTGCTTGCCATATTTAAGTTTTCTTAAATTTTAAGATTTAAGAAAAATAATACACCATTTTTATATATATAGGAACTGTAGTAATAGCTTAAACATGTAAACATGCTCGGATTGTTTATTACTACCATCCCTCTCATAATAATGTCAATTTAAAAAATGCACAAAGTTTTAAGAAATTTCACTGACCACTATTCACCGGTCAAATATAATCTTTAGTCTCTAATATTTCGGTTGGAATACAAAATGTACATTGTGGACACTTACATTGAGGACGAGAGAGTAATTAGTAGCTACTTCGAGTAATATATATCTTACTTTTATATTGATCAATTAAAATTTGGATTTGTTAAATCGCCGAAAAGAAAAAAAAATATTCAAGTTGATACTTTCAGAGTTTCTGATTTAATTTCTTTCTTTTTTTCTGATTCAATTTCAATCCTTGGTAAATGTAGATGATGGGAAACTAGTGACAACTGAAATATGAAAGGAAAAGGGAATGTTTTCTAGACCTACCGCAAGAAATTGAAAAAGAATGACCCTACTCTACCCACATTGCACAAAACAATATGGTCATATTATTATGTATAGGTTTTAGACTTTTAGGGCATGCAGGGACAAAATAGTCTTTGCCAACTACTATCAATCCAACACTAGAATTGATGGTTAAGTTACAAAATTTTGTATAAACGTTGGGACAAATTTGTGCATCTTTCTTTTATCATTCTTAATGTTTAACACAAAGTGGTTATTTACATGCTAAAAGTTACCAACTATGCTTTAGTAGTTTATACATCATGAAATGCAAACACGTAACTTCTTTTCCATGAATGATAAATCATGTCTCTCAAAATTAAAGTAATATGATTTTATTTAATCAGCGGCTCAGCTTAATTAGATTAATTATGAACGTGTTAGCAACGCTTGTCATGTATATATCAACTTCACAATTGACATCCACTTAGTTGTTTCTTAAACTTAATAGTTAATACTAATAAACACATGGAAAATAAACTTTGCATTTTTTTTCTTTCTTTTCGGTAGTATATTAGTATATTGATAATAAGGTAGCAATTGTGGCCAAGACCCATCTCTACCTCGCATAAGCTTCATCTATACGCAGGGCCGTCTTTAGGGGAGTGCGAGAGGTGCTATCGCACAGGGTCACCGCCTAACGAGGGCCTCCAAATTTCATGGCCTTCTATTATATATATAAACAATAATGAGGCTCGAGTTTAATTAGTTTATGCACTATTGATACATGTGTATTTTGGATGTGTGTTTAAGGGCATTTTTTTAATGATGGCACAGGGCCACCTAAATCAATGAGACGGCCCTGTCTATACGTGTAACGTATAGCAATTGTCATTGACAACTGACAAGTCTTTATCATCATTTGAGAGAACTACAACATTATATCAGTTCCATTTTACGGAGTAATACAATAATATTGATATATGAATCGGGATTGAAAATAAGACTCGGATAAATCTGCAAAACATGATAAAAACTAGGTAATCTAAAAACAACATTAATTTTAGAAGCAAACTAATTTTAAAATGTTTTTTAGGAAAGTAAACAAAATATTTAAATTTAAATTTTAAAATGATATTTTAGTGACTAAATCTTGCTCATATATAAGTTTTTTAAATATCTAGTAGTGATAAAAACCAAGGCTGTTAAGACTTAAGATCCATATCCTATTATAGATCATTTTTGTCTGTGCGAGATTAGAATCTGAATCGTAAGATTGGATCGAGATCGAAAGTTATTTGTTTGGTAATTCGTATTCAAAACTGATTGGGTAACAAATTTATATGAAGAAATAAGAGTTTTGAAAGTTATAATAATATGAAAATGCAAAGTGTAATGCTTAAAAATACTAAAATATATAATCGGTGATTAAAAACACTGAATTATTTAATTTGAAAATTACTCTTATAACTTTTTTATAATAATTCAGACTTGATTTATTGTTTTACTTTAACAAAATCAATTCATTTATACTTTATTAGTTAGTTAATTTAAATGAAGTAAGTTCGAATTAGATCCAGATCTTAAAGATCGACTCGTATTTGCTTAATAAGATCATAAAATCAAAATATCTTAAAATCTAGATCGAGATGTTAACAGCTACAATAAAGAAACAACCCTCTGCATATGTTCTAAAACCTAGTATGCTTTTATCTGATGTGTTTTGCTAACATGTATCTCTTGGACATGTTAATGGTCATTTAATAAACATTTATTTCTCTATTTTTTTATATCAAAAGTTCCATTTATTTCTCTCTTCTTTTTTTTTTTTTTTATCGAAGTTCCATTTATTATGCATTAATCGAAACTGAAACTTGATATATTTAAATGAAACGTTTGATTTAAAAGATTTTTTATTCACCTCCTAATTACTGTAACATGTGTCTAAGACTCTAATTAGCTATATGTAATATAGCTACTTATCTTACCTTGTATCAAACGTACTCATAGCATTTTTCCTTTGAGGCTTTGAGTAGGAGATCATATTCCATCGTATTTTAAACTTACTATTTTCCTATTTATTTTATAAAAGCACTTCAATGTCTCTCTCATCTATTATAAACTTTTTATATTAAACATATCTCTAGTTAAATATGGTACTATATATTAGTTATCCAAAAATTTACCTAATAGTTTCCCTTAAGATTACCTCTAAAAATCCATTACTTAACATCCAATCCTTGTTCTTTTCTACTCAATGACAGAACGAGAGTGAGTTCCCAAGAGTCTTGTGAGGCTCAATATTTTCTTCGATGCATTGTTAGCTGTAGTACTGATTCCGTCGTTAATTTGTAGCAAATACTGTTATCAAAATTAGAAAAACCCTATACATTATAGTCACATGTTCTTAATAAAGTATAATAAATGTATACGATAAATGAATAGAAGAATATGGAATAAACATAGGGAAGACGAAAAGTGAGATATTATGTACGTACTTGATCTAACCTGAGCTCGCGTGCCGTCCGGAACGTATTTTCAGAGATTCATTTGTGCAGTACTGTTGTTTGTGGGGCCCACACGTCGGACTAATCTTTGACTAGGTGGTCACGGTGGTGGTGGTTTCTCGCCGTCGATGTTTATATTCTCTTCGATATTAGCGACACCCGCACCACTTGTGTCACTATCTAGTGACTTTTCTTTTTATGTTCCCTATAAGATTCCTTATTTGCTTTGAATGAACCAACATCTAAAAATTCTGTATTCACCATTTATGCACACATTTCATCTTCTTTTTTGGTCTCACTCAATCCAACGTTTGTTGTTTTGTTTTTGTCACTTTTTTTCTACTATGTTGTTATGAAATATTTAGTGTATCATCCGAGTAACACGATAAGTTAGTCATGTAATAGTTTGAATATACGTCTCACTAGATTTTTTAAGCCATAATATGTTATTCATATTTAATGGTGGTCATTGTCATAAAAATGGATGGCAAAATGATATGGTACCTACATTCGTAACTTTATGTAAGCTTTTGTTGACATAGACGTGTCAATAAAAACGATCATTATATATGTTCAAAAAAAACGATCATTATATAAAAGTAAATTACATGGAATTTGTTATTATTTGAAAACATTTATAGAAGATTAAGATACAAATATATCCCACTTGGAGTCTTGGATCGAAAAGAGTTATTCTTGTCTTTTAATTTGTAACTTGGCCATTAAGACTTGGAAGCTTGTGTTAGAATAGTAGAGACTCCCGAACGCTAATGTCTCTTGTCTCATTGATGCCATTAACCTTGCGGATGAAGTTAACATCAAGAAGATGCACCATATATTCTTTGATGTTGGCGTTTTAGGAACAAATGGACTTGATTCCTTCAATCGGATTACCAATAGAAATAGGAAAATCTTCATTAATTGCATAGAGTGGTTCGATCATGTAAAACTCTTCCTAATTCCATGTAATTTTTTTTATAATCTTTTTGTGTTTGTCGTGCCTAGTAATCTAGTATCTTGATAAAGTTGATAATAATATCTTTACTAATATATAAAGCATATAGATATTTTTATTAATATAAGTATTAAAAAATTAAAACTACACACTATTTATTTGTATACTTTAGTTTTGAAACTTTTTAACATATACTATCTTCGTCTCAAAATTATTATCCATGGACAAAAACCACACAATTTAAGAAAAAAATCATAGTTTCAGCTTTCTCTTTCTTACTTTTTACAGACAGTTTTACCTTTAACTAATTAATTTAAAAATTCTTTAATGTTTGTAATAATAACCTAAAGTGGGCGTAATATAGTAAACTCGAACTAAATTCCTTATTTATTTTTGAAAGTGGACAATTATTTTAGGACAACCCGAAATGAAATAGTGGACAATAATTTTAGGAGGGGGGTAGTAATAATTTAAACTAATTAACTAAATTCACTCATGGCAATTAATATCATATTTTTATTAATTACTCCGTATAACTTATAGTTGTGTAATTTAAATTTATTTTATATTATGATTTTTAAAACTTTTAAATTTTTGTTATTCTCTCAAAACCAATCACGACGCCCACTGAAATCTCCACATGATTTTTTGAACATTACATTTATAAACATTCTTGTGCTTATACTTCATAGCTATGTTGGACTAATACTAATAAGGTATATAAAACTAACTTTAAAAGATATATATTTGTATAATCATTTATCAAGATGATGAAAATATTTTTTTAATTTGATATGCGAAAAAATCGCAAAAATAAAATATTGTATTTTGTTATTAGGATGTGTAACTTTTTTGGCGTATAAAATGTAATTAATTTTATCACAAGGTTTACTAGCTAATCGCGAATATAAGTCGTTGCCAACCACTTTGACATTTTATCTTTATAATATTACTCACAAGCGACTCTATATTGTCGCAATTCCACACGGGTATATTATATGAAATATTTCATCAATGCTTAGAATTATCTTAACCTAAACTTTTTGTAATATGCATAATTCAAAACATTGATAGTTAATGGTTTTAATCACATGGTACTCGTTGCTGCAATGCGCGGGTACCCTGCTAGTGTTTTATAGTAATATATATAAGATGATCTTTATGACTGATGCGGCGGATTGCGACACCAAAGTTTTACAATCCTCCTATGCAGAGTACCTAATCGTATTAGTATAGTATAGGCAAGACTTAAGGGATTGATCGTTCTCTAGGGGAATAGTGATATAGGTTCGAATTGTTTGTTACTAAGATCTAAATGTTGAGAGAATATTATTTTTGTGTTTTTATATATTTTTAGAAAGCAAGGAAAATCAATATGTTGAGAGAGGTGGTTTTAAACTAAACTAAACTACTTCTAATTATGCGAAAAAAATAAAAGTGGCGGAACTCGTATAGGTAAACAAATGTGCTTACTTAATCATGCACTACTCCCTAGTTGATCTTCTAACTTATTGCCATGTCACCCTCGTTAGTGTAATGTGTAAGTATTCCCCTTTTTAATTGCGAGTTAGTTAGAAACGCGTCTATGTGACCACCTAAGTAAGGGCTCTTGGAACAAACCTCGCTCGCCCAATAGTAAATCACATGTAATAAATACTTAAATAGTTATCCTATCAAACGTGAGGGTTTCACTTAATTTAATCACGTTTCACTAGACGTATATGCTACTGTAATATCTTATAGCTAGTTTTCTAATGCCTAACGTGCATACTATTAACAAGAAGCAATAAAATAAAGTTCGCAACTAGGTTTCATGCAATCATAAGCAAACATAATAAGATTTAGCCTAACATGTTAACAAAAATAAAAGAAATGCCATTAATTATCAAACACATAAACATATTTGAATGATTAATGAATTGATTACTTAACTTTAAACCAACATGTGAGTATGTAAGTACAAAGGGCATAAAAAGCCCAAAAATTCGTCGATAGTAGCTGCACTATAACTCTCCCAAGTTCTACATACGAATTATGAAAATAAGGGGTTTGTATATATATATATATATATATATATATATATATATAGTAAATTGTTTGTGACGGCGTCAAATGTTAATTGTGACGCCGTCACCACGTCGACTTCCTTCTAGGGTTTCTTCCACCGGCACTTGTAACGTCGTCAGGATCTTCATGTAACGTCGTCACCATAGAGTTGTACCGGCGATGGACTTTGGTGACGCTATCTCCACAACCTGAACCGTCACAAAACACATCCAAAACTTCACTTTCTAGGCATATTTGGTGACACCATCACGATGATGGTCACGAAGCTGAAAAGTCATATGTTTGCCTTGTTTCTTTTTTAATCAAGCCCAAGTCACGTATATTCCATCCAAGTGCTTCCCAAATGTTAATTACACAAAAACAAAAGATTTAGTGCAACAACAGAGCACCCAAAAAAGTGTATAAAGGGACACCTCATCAATGACGTAGTCTTTAGATTAGAGATAATGGTCACATCTCTTTCACATTTCACCTCATCGCTACATCATCATTCAACACAACATATTTCACCCACAATAGTTATCACTCCTCTCACTTTTCTTAAAAATACTTACTTTATACAAGCATACCATACAAAATAAATCACACACACTCACAAATTAAATGAATAACAATAAAAACATCCACATGAGCTCACATATGCACAAAATCCAAGTGGTGAGCTCGGTCACTCTGCGTCTCTTTTTCTCCCTATGTCACACGTGAAAGGTGTGACAATCCACATTTTCAAGTCACTTTACGTCAATAAAATCAAAACTATTTACTTTGAACTTTACGCGTTTGTTTTTATTTATAACCGTTAAGTTAAATCGCGTAAACTGAAAACCAACAATCAACGTAAACCGGCATTAAACAAATATGAGTTTACGCCAAATAAGTGTTATATAATTATTACAAAGATAATTTATAACATTTCATATTTTATTTTTATACTTTACATGAAACGCTTACATGTTGGCCTTAGGAACTTTTGGGCATGCATGAAAATGTTACCACCTTTATCATGTTTAACTAAATTACCACACTTGTACAACAATTCAAAATATATATATTTCTCTCCTAAACACCCCCTCCCTCGCGTCCCAAAAACCTTCCTCATAACCACCCACAAACCTCCTACACTCCTTATTTATTAACTTCTCCCATCTTCTTTTCATTTAACAAAAACACACACAAAATCCTTCCTCTCTCCCTCTCTTAGGCACAGTTGCAAACACAAGGACACACAAAAATTCTTAAGGCTTTGATTCATAGCTTGTTGGAAGCATAATTGGGTTTAACTTGCATAATTTAGGGTTTTCAGCTATTAATTCGCCATCATCTTCATTTGAGTAAGCAAGCATGCCTTTCTCCTACATAGTACACTTTTAGATCTTATCATGTTCATTAAACATCACTCATATGCTTAAGTCGCTCAAAAATTCTTTCTTTTCAAACGAAAATGTACATTTATTTGATATATGCGTTTTGTTTTGTAAAACCCAATTTAAAATGGATTTTCAATTTAAAACTTTGTTACCACGTCTTATTCTAAGGTCTCAGAGATGTTATGTTCGAAAACTAGATCAAACGGTAGCAATCTCGTAGTTTAATTATTGAAATCAAAATATTTGGAAAAATGATAATAATTGCAACATGGGTAATTTTGAGACTAACCACGACCACTCTAGGTTGGGTTTGAGGGTCGGGTCAGTAGTGGAACCTGTAGAGGGCTCCATAACGTAAATTTCGCAATTTGAATCACTAAAAATGAAGGTCGCACGAGTAAGATACGGCTTAGGGAAAATCTGGGAAAATATACGTAAAGCTGTCAAAAGGTAGTAAAAACCGCGAATGGCCTGTTTTGGGCTTTATTTTGAAACCGTTATTGATAGAATTAGATTATGTGGTAAACTAGTTTGTTGTAGTCGAGGTTGATAGCTTTCCACAGCCCCTGGAATCACCAAAAAACATTTTGATTTGAGAGAGATACAGTCCGCCAAACTCTGATCTCGCGGTTAAAACATTCTGAATAACCTGAAATTTACTGTCTGGAAACCGCCTAATCTTCGCGACCAGCCTGCTTGGGCACTATTTTCAAGGCAGTCAGAGTATGAGTTGGGTAAAATGATAAACTAACTTCTTAAAGTACTTAACTTCTAGTTTTCAGAAACTCCGGACTCGCATTTTTAGGATCTGTAACGAAGGAGTTGTTGGTCGATAAAGTAGGTAACTCGTAAAGATTGAGAACTTTTGAAAACATAAAAATAAATATTCTACTTTTTCAAAATCCACGTTTTAACTTGTAAAACTTAACGCAACTGTATACGGGTGATGTAGGACATACACTAATGCATTTTCATCATTGCACACTAGTTTTCTTTATCCTAAAAGCATATACTTATTTAGGTTGCGGTTAGAGTTTTCGTGCATCGTTTCTCGTGCCTACCTTTTCATTGCCGATATTACTATCACTTAAGGTGAGTTTATAGCTCCGCTTTACTAGTTTATCACTATTTTATAAATCTCGGGGTGAGATACATTGCTTGTTTTTACTTATGGACGCAAGTACTTTACTTTCTTTCTAAATGATTACGGATTAGCCTAAATAGCGATAACTCACTATGCCCACTATTATTAAATGTTAATTACTTTATGTAAGCGCGAGTGTTATAAATAGATTTATTTAGGATTGACATCCCCGTTCGGGTAAGTAGTTCTTACTAGTTTTGGTGGACCGAACTAACGGACGTATACCATGTCGGACTTGGATGTTGCGAGTTGAACATCCACTTGGGCACTTATTTTGCATTGACTTGCATACTTATACTGCCGTAGCCTCGGTGTCATGAGCTTAGTGCAATTGTAATTACTTTTATGATATTGTATGTGTTACATTATTACACACTTTGAAATCTTGCGGTCCAACCTTTATAATTACTTAAACCTATGAACTCACCAAATTTATGTTGACACTTTTAAGCAAGTATTTCTCAGGTGTTTAACCACTTCAAAGCAATCTGATGTGCATGGAGTCCATACTTTTCAAGATCATCATGCATGGATTTTCTAATGCATTTAAAACTATCTATCTCGTTGTACCTTTATGCCTTACTTTTGATGCAAGACTTATGGGACAAATGTTATAACTTCTTTATTTAAATTAAGTCAACGAGATTATCTTTTTAAACAACTCATTTAGAGGTCGTTCTCTCATATCTTGTGCTACTGTATCGTAAAGTAACGCCCCCGATTACCTTTTCACTGCGACATACTTTTAGGGTGTTACAAAAGGGTTGGCCAATTAGTTGGGGGGAGCGTGAGAAGGTTGGCCAAAGGTGAGGACTCACCCCATTACACCCAGCATTAGATCATACAAAAATATGGGTAAACATAAATAGTTATAAACTTATTTAATAATGTTATAAAATCACTTCAAATATTATAGAAAAAAAGAGCATATTAAACTTTTTAACTAATTAAAAATATACAAGTAGCTTAAATAATAAAAGTATAGATTATTGTGCTATTTTTCAATGTTATTGTATTGACAACATTGTGCATTATGTGGAAAACAACAAATGACAAAATTTTCGTCATTCAATCTTGACGCATAAACTTAGTTCAACTCACTTTTACTTACAAAATAGCCGATAGATAGGTATTTAGGTGTTAGGGACGGAAATGATCCAAATAGAGTTTGAGTGAGTGGCAAAGCTCAAACTCGCTTATAATTTTAAAGCTCGACCTTGATCTGGCTTCACATTTTAAGCTTGAACTCTCTTCGTGACAAATTTAACAAGCTCAGGCTCGACTCATCATTATGACGAGTTAAGCGAATTAAAGCTCGAATTAAACTTTGTTGTACAATTACGACAACAAACTTTAAGTTCGATCGTGAGTTGTACTGAGCACAAGTAGAAAGCACGATATACTACAAAGAACTGACAAGAATATGCACATATTATACCCTCGTGCCAAACCTTTATTAAAAACCTAATAAAGCTATTACAACAAGGAAAAACAATGAATAACTAGCATCCCCCTCATCTCTATTTATAGAGATGAGGGGGTAGAAACCTATCCTAAGTCGAATAGGAAACATCTTGCCTTGCAAGGCAAGCTAAACACTTCCTAGTTCTAGTCTAATCCTAATCTATATTACAACGTACACTTAAGTCCCTAAACTATATTAAGTTTCCTCCAAATATCCAACAATTTCCACCTTAGGAGTAACATTTAAATATAACTTATACTCAGCATCTTTTCCTCATGCTGGAACCTCGAACTAGGGACCACCTTGTTGACCAGGCATTGTACTTTAGTATTTTCCCTATATTAGCTTTCACAGACTCTTTCACTTTCTTCTTTTCAACAACATTACCCTTTGCACCCTCTTGACCAGGTACTCCGGTTACCATAATGTTTGTCCCCACCTTTATACCAAGGTGTACATTTTCCTGCTCATTTACCAAGTAGTCTATGTTTATCTCCTTAACCAACCCAATTTGTCGTTATATCCTTGCAACACCTAAATGTTTGGCGACCTCACTCTTTGTACATTGTTGTGTAGACCTCTGATTATAAGAATCAAGAACATTACCTGTCTTGATCTTCCACCTAGTCTGATATTCTTCTAACTGCTTTATACCCTTTAATGTCTTCCTAGTCACTGCTTTACCATCCAGAGTATATACACAATTAGCCCTTCTTGTTCCTGATAGTACCACAAGCGAACCCTTTATAACTTTGATCTTTCCTAACTGCATCTTCACGGTAAAACCCTCTTTTTCAAGAGTTCCCAGTAATATCAAGTTTCACCTTAGTTCCGAAACATACCTGACGTTGTTTAACACGAAACTTAACCCATCCCTCATCTGTACTCGAACATTACCCGTCCCCCGTACACAGCATTCATGACCATCACCCAGCGATACATTACCACTATCGTACTCTTCAAAATAAACCAAGAAATCTCTCATGTATGTCATATGGTATGAGCCTCCTAAATCTATGATCTAGTATAATAGTTGTTCAACACTCATAACCATCATCACATCAGCATTGTCATACCCATCAGCTCTGGAACCGAATACCTGATCTTCATTCCTAATAAAATCTTTAGATTTTTTGTGATTATACCTGGGACAATCCCTCTTCAAATGCTCCTCAGACTCACATATATAACACGTGAGTTTGTTACTTCTTCCCTGTGACTTTGAACACGTACTACATTTACCCTACTCTATATCTCTTTGACCAAATCTCCCCATCACATACAACCCTTCACCTACATCACCCTTTGCTCTCGTCATCTTTAAAAGTTCCCTAGAATTAAGTGTCGTGAGCACGTCTTCTAGATTCAAAGTATCCCGACCAAATAACAATGTCTCCACGAAATTATCGTAATACAATGGAAAAGATGTGAGTAATAATAATGCCTGATCCTCATCCGATACAGTAGTAACTATAGCCGCTAAGTCACCTACCAGCTTGTGAAACTCATCTATGTGTTGAGATTGGCCCTTACCTGGATGCATTTGAAAAGTATATAACTTTCTTTTCAAGTACAAATGATTAGCTAAAGACTTTGTCATGTATAAAGTCTCTAACTTTTTCCAAATCCCTGCTGCAGCATCTCCTTGGTGATCTCCCGTAGGACCCGATCACCCAAACACAAGATTAGTATGCTGTAAGCCTTTTTTAGAATGACGTTTGCTGCAGGTAACTCCTCCAATGGTGCAGCTAATATCTGATGTTCCAGCAAAGCCTTCATCTTTACCTTTCATAACCCGAAGTCATTCTTTCCATCGAATTTTTCGATGTCAAACTTGGTCCCCGTCATCTTTGTCTAATCCTTTTGTTTATTCTGATAACCTTATGATATAAAACCTCACAACACCGAACTAAACAAAGTATTCGTGTGAAATACCATTTTCGACTTTATATGTTAAACCCATAACTTATTATCCAAGCTACCAAGCAACACGACAAGAAATCTTCGAAACTTAAATAACTTTGCAGAATATACCTTCAACAAATTAAAGCTTCAATTTAATAAACCTTCTTTAGTTGATAAAAGTATACGTGTGCATGTTATTATTTTGAAACTTCACATGCATTAAACAAGAATATTGTCTTGATTTTGTCTTATTCGTCTTTTGAAAACCAACCCGCCAAAAACAAATGTCTTTCTTCGTGCATGAAACACGAAAACAGCCACCTTGTCGATATTTATTAACCCTTGCAAACCGATTATCGCAAACCCGAAAATCTTGCAAAATCATGACAACCTTGAATCTTTAAAAACCCAAGAACCCTTGTTGTCGAATGATCGACGAACAAGAAAACCCTTTACGAGATCGACCTCACTTCCGCTTTTACGAACCAAAGCTATTTATACCACTTGTTGGACAATTACGACAACAAACCCAAAGTTTGATTGCGGAACGCTAGACCACGAGTTGTATTGAGCACAAGTAGCAAGCACGAGAGACAACAAAGAACTGACAAGAATATGCACACGTTATACCCTCGTACCAAACCTTTATTAAAAACCTAATAAAGTTATTACAACGAGGAAGACGAATGAATTACTAGTATCCTCTCAACTCTATTTATAGAGATGAGAGGGTAGAAACCTATCCTAATAAAATGCCCCTTTTCAAACTCAAAATTTGACCAAAAATCTAAAACTTTGCGAAAACGCTTGACCGGGAATGACCTTGTGTCATTCCTTAATATAATTTTTAAAATACATTACAATTAGACCCTTGAAAGTTTTATTATCATAAAGTAGACTCCATAAGTTTTTCAACGATATAAAGAACTCATTCTAACTCCTTACGATTTGGATTTTACGGCGAAAACAAAATCCAGAAAGCTGTAGACCCAGCCAGCTGGGCGGCTGAGATGGCCAGCCGGGCGGCTGGGAAGCCTAGCCGGACGGATCCCTGCTCCTGGACACACACCTAAACTTATTTTGGACACTTAATTACGAAAAACTATCTTCCCGAACTTGATATTTCATAAAAATCTCCAGAATTTATTAAACCATCATAATACATTATTTCCATAACCGTTTGTGGTCTAAATGACCCAAAACATATATTTTACAGGATTTACCAAACACCCCGTTTGACCCGTTTACATTCACTATTGACCTATTTATCTTCATTTATCTACAAGACCAATACAAAAGACATTGACACTTGACAGTTGACACTTACAAACCATTTTACGTCACATGGGGGTTCAACATCGATTCGACCTCGGTATCTAGTACTAAGCTCTATATATAAGCTAGACACTTCTATTCCTCGCTTCCAAATCTTAGCCATTACCAAATGCTTTACTTTCTTCCCTTGAACCTACAAAACATTAGACAACTAAACAGTAAGCATTGCGCTTAGTAAGTAAACGACATACAAGTTATCATATTTCATTTCATACATTCGCATCATAGCATTTAATCCATCATTCATACCTTCACACATAGGCTTACATAGCTTGCTAAAATCACAAATTAGCTATTCACATCTTTTGATAAACACTTACCATTAAGATACATATCCATTCTTAAGCTCCATGTATCATCAATGACATCCTAACTATGCCAAGCTTAACTAGTTCACCTTCCTAACCCAAACCACAAGTCCTAACCCTTCTATTTCCTTACGACGTAATACATTAAACAAACATGATAAATTCAATATAACATCTTGCATAGTCAATTTACTTACCTTGAATCCAAGCTAGAAACATCAAGAACGCCATCATCATCAATCCTTGATTCCTACTCAATTATCATTACAATTACCTATCAACATATAAATATAATATCATTATCAATGGTTTACACAACCCATTAATCTTACTCAAATTCCATCCTTAATCATCACATGATCATATCTTGATCATATGATGAAATCCCTAATTTCCTTACACTAAACCTTTACCCACATTATTAAATATCTCAATACTCATCTTAAAATAACAATTACCCAAAATCCCCAATTATACTTAAGAATCCTAATTCATAATTCTTCAATTCAACTTAAATGAGAGCTTACTTACCTTGCAGGATCATTGCTAAGGATTAACACATTGAATGGGACCTTAATCTCTTCATAATTGTTCATCAACTAGTCTTGTGTTTTTGCCTCCCTTTTTCTTTGTTCGACACACACAGAAACACCATCACACTTTTGGAATATTTTGGATAAAATGGAATTATCCAGATATTTGTTGGTGAAAGTATTACCATTTGACAAGAATGGTCTCTTAAGTCTATTTTCTCTTATTTTGGCCACATAATACTTTATAAAACCTTATAACTTATACATTTGACTTTAGGTTTGACTATCGGGTTGACTAACCAATTACATAACGCCTTCAAACTTATAAAAGTCATAGTCAAACTTTCTAATGGCATTCTCGTAGTTAAATACTTAAAAACCGATTTTGGGGTGTTACACCTAAGTCGAATAGGAAACATCTTGTCTTGTCATGCAAGCTAAACACTTCCTAGTTCTAGTCTAATCCTAATTTATATTACAACGTAGACTTAAGTCCCTAAACTATATAAAGGTTGCTCTTAATATCCTACAACTCGGCTTGTTAAGCCTACTATGCAAGAGTTATTTTATTTAATTTGACATCATTATATAGAGTTAGAGCATGCGGTGCACGAAACACCTTGTTATAGTGCATTTATGAGGACTATAACGACGGCAACTGTTTCTATGGGTGCGTTAGGCGTGATATAAGGGTGCCCGTTGTGGAGGTACTCCAATTTTTCTTCTGTGAGATTTTTTAAAAAAAATTAACGAGCAATTGTAACTATCTCATAAATATTAAATCCAACAAATCTATCTCACACGTTCTTAAGGCATGATTTTGAACACCAGAACCGATTTAGTGTTAGGGGTTTACCTCACACATCAATAGACTTATAATCGAACATAAGCCTTATGGGTATAGTTTTGATTTGTAATTGTATAAGTGTTTGTGTTTGTGTTATGATGTGTAAATGTGTTTTACCAAATGTGTGTTCACGCCAAGGAAGAAGAAAGCCACGCGCCTTCTACATTCGATCTCCACTATTGTTATAAATAAATAAATATTATTTTAGTATCTCCCCCCAGCACTACTATTCACCCTCCACAGATTTCCCCTCTTCCCCCTAATTATTTATACCTTTTTCCTAACGTAAAAGAATATTGGGTACATAATTCACATTACCACAACGGATTTTTTCTAATTTGATTTCAAAAATGTGTAAGTTCAAAAGAAAAGGAAAAAAGAAAAAAAAAATGAGACCCGCAAGAGCTTACACCATGTTATAGCTGAAGAAAGTATTTTTTAGCGTTTGTGTTATAGTGCAATCTTATACGTAGATACAATATAAACAAGGCCGTCTTTTAGGGAGTCGAAGAGGTGTTATTGCACAGTGTCACCGCTTGATGAAGGCCACCAAATTACATGCACTTCTATTATATATAAGCTGAATATACGGCTCAAGATTAATTATTTCATGCACTAGTGTGCATATGTATTATTTCTGTATTTAATGGGGCTTATGCTCGGTAACGGCACGAGGCTATCGAAATTCACAAGACGGCCCTGAATATCAGTGCTGTCTTTAGAGGAGTGCAAGAGGTGCGATTACACATGGCCATCACTTGACGAGGGCCTCCAAATTTCATGCAGCTCTATTATATATATACACGATATGAGACTCGTGTTTAATCAATTCATGCACTACTCATACATATGTATATTACGTGAGTGTTTAAGGATCTCCTTGTAGTAATGGCACGGGGCCACCGAAATTCATGAGACAGCTCTGCTGAATATATATACGTATATGTGTCAAAGGCTCACTTAAACTCGCGATCCCTTTGAATCTTTATATGTAAACCTCAGGCTCGAACTCGTTTAGACACGACTTATTTTGAGATTTCACCAATCTGATTCAAACCCTTTCACGAACAACCTAGCTTGTTTCCAACATATATTTGTCAAAGACAAACATGATAAGTTTTGGTAATCGAGATGAAAGGTAAAACCAATTGTATAAAACCTTAAACAGAAGTGGTGCATGTGGATTATATGTTAAGTTTCATATATCAACTAAACATTCTTAAACCAGGTGGTTCGTATAAAAGAATATATTGTTTACTGTTTTGCTATTTGTTTGGGAGATGATTTGTATAACACCTCATTTAAAACACTATCAAATATTTTTAAACATGTTGTGTCATGATAATTATTAGTATTATCTCTCATACTAGAAAAAAAAATCTCATATTTGCATTCATAAATTAACATACGATACGCACAATTGTATGAATTATTTTTTGTAAAAAATATGTGAACATATCATTCCTTAATTATATGGGTACCCCTATTGGTACCCCCTGACCCATGAATAGTGCTAATAAGGTACAAAACATTCCTTTTGTACCCTCCTTTTTACAGTGCAACGCAGTTTTTTATCAGTTTTTGTTCCGTAATTTTTGACAGT
>BQNB010098761.1:0-10000 GCA_026074375.1 Tanacetum coccineum
GAGAAAGCATATTTTTGAGTATCTATTACTACTAAATAAAAGCAACAATCAATTAAAATGAACAATTAAAAGCAATTAAACACTTAGTTGTGTGAGAGATTGTAGTGTAAAACTCACCATTCTTGTGTGCTTCCTCACATCCACGCGGCTGTCTTGCTTAAATGAGCCAATGAGAGTGCTTGTTTTGACAAATCTAACCCTGCCATCATGTTGTACTTCACTTGAATAGTCCATTGTACCCCTTAATTATGAAAAGCCCTTTGTTTTTTACAGTGTGGTGAATCGGAGGGGATGAATGAATAGTAACAAGGCTTGGCGCCTTTTCTAACTGAAACGGGTAAATAAAATTTGAACTTTGGAGCAATGGCAAAACTAGTCCTTCTCTTTGTTTTATAGAAGTGAAGTGTAAAAGGACTTTGGAAAATGGCAGAAAAGGTCCTTGGACTTTTATAAAAAAAAAGGAAATGGGCTAAGGGATTTGGGCTTTTGAATCCGGGTAAGGGTATTTAAGGGTTTAAGGCCCATTTAAGGTTTAAGGGACCATTTTTGTAACTTTTGAAACTTGGAGGGTTGATTTGAAACATTTTGAGGTTTTATCTTCTAGTGAGTTGACTTTGTTGACCCATAGTTGACTGAGAGTTGACTTTCTTTGGCTTTGGCTTTGAATCTTTGGCTTCTCTTGTGCTCTTCCGTTTCTCGTGTCCGTGTTTGCCCGTTTTTGGCGGTTTTCTTATGATTTTTGATATATCCGTACCTGCACACACAAAACACAAAAACAAGTATATTTTTGCCATTTTAAGTCTGTTTTTAGTCATTTAGCCTCATTTTTGGTGTTAACAGATATGTGTATTTTACACTTATCATAACCCTAGCAGTAGTAACCATCCTATTACCAGTTGTATACAGGCTGATCTAGATCATTGCCTTGAAAGTTTCCATGTCTTTTGATTTAAGCACGATAATGATCAAGAATAACATTAACATCCTTCTCTTCCAAATCATGACCACCATAGATACCATTAGTGCAAACCCCAACTTTGTACAATCACGGCTTATCAAGAAAACCCTAAAAGAGTTTGAACGAATTCATACCAAGCCGTGTATACACCACATCAGATCCGAATAAAAAAAAATACAAACCCTAATTGTCTAGGGTTTGATCAGTTAGAGCACAACGGATAAAAAAGAAACCCAAATAAATAGTAACAAAGCTTACCGATCGTATTGCATACCCAAACAGGTAGAGAGGACGATTATAAGCATCATTATAGCACTGAATCTTCAAAACCCCATAATATTAGCAACATAGTTATGCATGCGTTAAGTGTTAACTAATAAAGCAAATCAAATTAAACATGTTCATAGTAAGAGTCAAATACATTAGCGATTATGAAGAATTAATACCATGCTGATGGAACTGATGGTGATGATATAGTTTATGGATGGTTAAACTTTCGATTCGGCTTAATTCAAGGATGCTAGTGATGAAGGTTTGTGAAAAGAATATG
Organism: Tanacetum coccineum; assembly: GCA_026074375.1. Classification (NCBI taxonomy): domain Eukaryota; kingdom Viridiplantae; phylum Streptophyta; class Magnoliopsida; order Asterales; family Asteraceae; genus Tanacetum; species Tanacetum coccineum. The sequence continues at coordinate 1,509 of BQNB010098761.1, forward strand.
AAAGAAAGAAAAAACACATGGTATATTTCATATTTGAGTTTCTTTGTGTTACTAATAGAAAGTGAAAAGATAAAATAGTCAAAAACGTTAGTCTAAAAAGAATCGTTTAGGGGGGAAAATCCCGCCCAAAAAAGTTGAAATTGTTGAATACCTCATTTTTATACAGCGGTTATAAAGTAACCGTGATATATAATCTCCAGTAATGTAATTGTCTAACAATCAAACTATAAAATATTGGATCATTTAAAACGGTTATATTCAATCGCTGTAAATAATAAGATTAAATTATAAAATAATGAATTCTTTTAAAAAATCACTAGTTATAAGTCTCGTGCATGCACGGGCTTACACATTAATCAAATTTATTTTAAATTTTTTGTTTAATATATAGGCATATGAAAAATTTCCTGTGTCTAATGTTTTGTAATTGTGATATTAGTACAACTAATAATTATGCACATGATTTTACAAAAAAATATTCATTATGCATTAATATAAGTGTTTTAAAACCCGGGTTAACCCGATCGCTTGAACCGTGAACCGGTCGGGTAACCGGAAGCCGGATGTTGCTGGAAAACCCAGTTGAACCGTGACCCAGCGGCTCGACCGGGTTAATTAAAAAAACGTGTTAAAACATTGGTTAATTCGATTAATATTTTGTAAAGATTTTGTTGGATAAAAAATTTAACTTTGTTTAACTCACATTAGTGTTCAAATATACTAATTAATATCATGTTATATACAATATGCTAGTTTAATATGTTTTTTTTTCCTGATAGTCTTATATAAACTTTAAATAGATTTTATATATGTTGTATCTTTAAAGTATAAAGTTTAGAATGTATAAAGTCTAATGGGCTATTTGTTTATTTTTTAAGGTTATTAAAAAATATGGAAAATTATAAGGTTTAGATAAGTCCATATGATTTATTTAAAATTTAACCACTAAAGTTTTATCAATTACCTCATTTTTTTAAGTTTTTTTTTTATAAATTTAACACCTATATTTTTATGTCTTTATTTTCTTTATCAGATTTCTCCACCAAATTTTTTTAATTTTGACCAAAGTGATTCAATTTTGACTGTTTATCGACCAATCAGATCGCACGATTTTGCATACGAGGCAAAATCAAGCTTTCTGATTGGTCCAATTTTTTGATTCATAAGATTCAATTTGATAGAAAACTCCGAAATGATGTAATTCTTTTATTATATAAAAAAAGATATGCAACTGTTTTAAATAATAAGTTTAAATTATAAAATATTGAATTTTTAAAAACAAGTATATCCAACCGTTCTAAATAACAAGTTTTAATTATTAAATATTAAATCCTTTTAAAACGGTTGTATGTTAACCGTTTTAAATAACTTTGAATAATAATAATAAATTAAATAGATAAAGCAACCGTTTTAAATGATATATTTTATATTACGTTTTCTTTATTAACCGTGATATATAATGTTTTTCAAATTATTTAGTACGGTGAGATTGAAAACCGTTATAAAAAGTCTGTTGTTAAATACTCTTTCTCTACTAGTGAGAGTTATCGTTTGTTGGATTGCCTTGTTATCGATCCGGTTTCTGTGTTAGTTTCTAGATTGGGAGAATACAGTTGTGATTATTTTTAGATTTGAGAGAGTGTACAGTTACTTATGAAAAAACATTGAGCTCAAGGTTGTCGGAGCTTGAGGCTCAGATCGTATATGATTATAGAGCTTGAGTTTGGGGTCGAGCTTGTTTCGAGCATTACGTATATAGCTCATAGCTCGAGCTCAGCTCATAACAATTTTCACAAGCTCGGCTTCGGCTCAATTATATAACAAGTCAAAAGAGATAAAGCTTGAATTACACTCGGCTTTTTAAGCACGAGGCTTGAGCTCGTTTGTTTATTATGAGTTCGTTTAGGCTCGCATGCATAGTCGATCTTTGTATATAGAGGTCGGGTTCGAGCTCAATTATTATTAAATAAACCCAACTTAGGCTCGAGCTCGTTTAAGCTTGGCTCATTTCAAGCTTTTATCAATCAAGTCCGGAGCTTTTTACTAACAACTTGTCTCCCTCACAAGGTATAGATATTTGGGCACTACTACTTCGCGGGACTTATTTATAGGGACAATTTCTGGCGGGCAGTGGTAATTTGACGATGATATTGCTTGTACATTACCCAAGTCAGCTGGGCTACTATTGTTTACAAAAAATGGAAGCATTACAGATCTTGTACATTACTTGCTACTAACCATGAGATATCATGTGCATTATTAAGTTACTGTTGGTTACAAAAGACATCATTAGGCCTGTTGGGCTACTGTTGTTTACAAAGGATAGAATAAGTTGGTATTTTTTAGAAAAGGCAGCTTGTTGTCGGCATCGTTATCGCTGGTTCTTGTCGTTTCTTGAAACAAATGTATGTGTTGGAGTCGCTGGATTAAGACTTGGTGGTGGCAATGCCATTGGCTTTGGATCTAGCACCGCGTCTAAGATGAAATCGGGCCTTCTACTCGTACTTCCTGTGTCGAAATGGACTTTTGCTGTCTGCCTTCTAGTTTTCTTAGAGAATCTGGAAGTTGATAAATGTCTTTGTTTTCAATTGTAGCCAAGACGTTGTTGCAGTCAGTTGTCATTGTATAAGCTTGTTGACTAAACAGGTTAAGAAGATGGTTCTGCTTTCATCTTGATGAACGCTTTAAAACAGTAGCTGCAGTTATAGTAAGGAGCTACGATTGTTAGTGGATCGTTTTTAACAAATTGTTAAATGGTGAAGTACAAAGTGGTATGTGATTCATCTTGTAGATACTTTAATTCATGTTTGATACTAAATGTTAAATGTCTAATTGTATTAGTAGAGTATGGCGTTACCTGAAGTCGGGAGTCTCCTGAGGCCCATGGTTTTGCATTTTGGTATTCGAAGTTCGTCTATGACCTTTCGCCTGCAAGTTGAACATCTCTGATAATACCATCGCTTCAAGGTGTTGATTTTCAGAAGAGTTGCTTCGGTTGTAAACCTAAGACGTTATATTATACACTTTCCAGTGAGTTATGTGTTTTTGTAAACATAATATTGAAATATGCTTAAATACCTGATAGTTTTCTGGGTTCACTTCGAGCAAATCACCTAATCGGACTCGGTTTCTGGGTTTTTCCAGTTGAGGGTCTTGGTGGCGTTGCCTTGGATATCAAGAACTGGTTCCGTATCAGGATTTTCATTGTATCTGCAGAATTATTGGTGGGATCTTAATGGGCATATTTTTTATGTCCTAACATGTTTAAGGCAACATGAAAAATGAGCCACCTATGGCAAAACCCGATGGTTGTATTATTCCTATTATAAAAATGAGCCACCTATGGCAAAACAAATTTAACGCAATTGTTTATTTATTGTCAAGTTTGGTACCAGCCCAAATGTTTACGGACCCAAAAAAATGTGATCCCAGTAGATGAAACAGACAAAAAGGGAAATAGATGAACACCTCTTAGTATATAAAGGTTTGTAGATACCTCCTGAACAGTGAAGATGACCGCTACAAAGTTATGGGATATAACCTACAAAGGAAATAAGTGAGTTCAGTCAACAAGGTTCTCAGTGAAGCGGTTTGATGTCAACATATGCTTATTACGTCATTTTTTTGTGCCCATTTTTTATAAAAGATTTGTAATACACAGGTTAGCGTGTTAAAATGTGAACATATTGTGATAAATATAGACAACTTGTGGCCACAGTTTATAAACATGAGACAAATGAAGATGCTCATTTTACGCCAAACAAACATAAATTAAAATTTAGATTCGGTTTTACCATCCCAATTGGAAATCTTGTGGTCGTTGCGTTTTGGTAATTTGACGATGATATTGCTTGTACATTACCCAAGTCAGCTGGGCTACTATTGTTTACAAAAAATGGAAGCATTACAGATCTTGTACATTACTTGCTACTAACCATGAGATATCATGTGCATTATTAAGTTACTGTTGGTTACAAAAGACATCATTAGGCCTGTTGGGCTACTGTTGTTTACAAAGGATAGAATAAGTTGGTATTTTTTAGAAAAGGCAGCTTGTTGTCGGCATCGTTATCGCTGGTTCTTGTCGTTTCTTGAAACAAATGTATGTGTTGGAGTCGCTGGATTAAGACTTGGTGGTGGCAATGCCATTGGCTTTGGATCTAGCACCGCGTCTAAGATGAAATCGGGCCTTCTACTCGTACTTCCTGTGTCGAAATGGACTTTTGCTGTGTTCTGCCTTCTAGTTTTCTTAGAGAATCTGGAAGTTGATAAATGTCTTTGTTTTCAATTGTAGCCAAGACGTTGTTGCAGTCAGTTGTCATTGTATAAGCTTGTTGACTAAACAGGTTAAGAAGATGGTTCTGCTTTCATCTTGATGAACGCTTTAAAACAGTAGCTGCAGTTATAGTAAGGAGCTACGATTGTTAGTGGATCGTTTTTAACAAATTGTTAAATGGTGAAGTACAAAGTGGTATGTGATTCATCTTGTAGATACTTTAATTCATGTTTGATACTAAATGTTAAATGTCTAATTGTATTAGTAGAGTATGGCGTTACCTGAAGTCGGGAGTCTCCTGAGGCCCATGGTTTTGCATTTTGGTATTCGAAGTTCGTCTATGACCTTTCGCCTGCAAGTTGAACATCTCTGATAATACCATCGCTTCAAGGTGTTGATTTTCAGAAGAGTTGCTTCGGTTGTAAACCTAAGACGTTATATTATACACTTTCCAGTGAGTTATGTGTTTTTGTAAACATAATATTGAAATATGCTTAAATACCTGATAGTTTTCTGGGTTCACTTCGAGCAAATCACCTAATCGGACTCGGTTTCTGGGTTTTTCCAGTTGAGGGTCTTGGTGGCGTTGCCTTGGATATCAAGAACTGGTTCCGTATCAGGATTTTCATTGTATCTGCAGAATTATTGGTGGGATCTTAATGGGCATATTTTTTATGTCCTAACATGTTTAAGGCAACATGAAAAATGAGCCACCTATGGCAAAACCCGATGGTTGTATTATTCCTATTATAAAAATGAGCCACCTATGGCAAAACAAATTTAACGCAATTGTTTATTTATTGTCAAGTTTGGTACCAGCCCAAATGTTTACGGACCCAAAAAAATGTGATCCCAGTAGATGAAACAGACAAAAAGGGAAATAGATGAACACCTCTTAGTATATAAAGGTTTGTAGATACCTCCTGAACAGTGAAGATGACCGCTACAAAGTTATGGGATATAACCTACAAAGGAAATAAGTGAGTTCAGTCAACAAGGTTCTCAATGAAGCGGTTTGATGTCAACATATGCTTATTACGTCATTTTTTTGTGCCCATTTTTTATAAAAGATTTGTAATACATAGGTTAGCGTGTTAAAATGTGAACATATTGTGATAAATATAGACAACTTGTGGCCACAGTTTATAAACATGAGACAAATGAAGATGCTCATTTTACGCCAAACAAACATAAATTAAAATTTAGATTCGGTTTTACCATCCCAATTGGAAATCTTGTGGTCGTTGCGTTTTTTTTAAACTTACTGTAGTATCACGCGACAACTCACAGACACACAGATAATAACAACATTATAAAACTTACTGTAGCATTTTTTTTTTGTTTTGAAAAGCTGGATATATAGCAACACACAAAGAAGGCTACAAATAAAGGAGAGCTATACAAACACAGGAAGATTGAAAGAAGGGAGCAGAACCTGCAAAATAAAATGCGTGAAGTTAGAAAGTGATTCAGACTTGCTTGTTGCGGCTTACGATATATTCTAACAAACCCTAGATAAAATAAAGCTTGATTAGTACCTGAACCGAGATCGCCGGATCATCCGACGCCGTCGCCGACGGCCGGAACATGAAAGTGTTTGTTGACTTCTTGTTGCTGCCTGATAATGAAAGTGTTTGTGTTTGGTCGGAGATGATAAAGGCAAGAATCAAAACAAACCGGGATGAAGATTCCAGACAAAAAAAAACTGGTGTTTTATTGTTGGTGATGGATCTTAGTTGGTAAATAATCTTGTGGGCTAGAGAAAGCAGGCTATGGGTAGCCCACAACCAAAACGACAACACATTTGCTCGTTTTTGTAATGCTCTTTAGTATATACAAAGTTGGCATATTGCCCGCGCGTTGCGGCGGGGGCAAATTTGTTGTGGAGTTCATGTAATCATCTAAAAATCTGGTAACTATATTAATTCTTCTATGTTTCCCTCGTCGAATCTGTAGTGTCTAAATATAAACCATTTGACCCTTTTTTCTTATAAATAGCTTGGAATGGCCATACTTGATTTTCATCTTCATTCTTGAATATTTTCCGTTTACAAAAGTCAACATAATATAAACAGATACATATGTATTCTAGCATCATAGTTTTCCAAAAGTATCAACAGAAACATTAGTTATACATACCAGGTTCCTATGATTGTCCAGATGCAGGGCAACTACGGTTAGAAGAACTTACCGCAACCTTAGCTGATAGAAATATCAACTTGACTCATAGAATGTAGGTTCCTAGTATTTCTATGTGTTCCGCCTAACTGCGGTCGCGTTCTCTCGTCCGAATCTGTAGTAATAATATTTTGAAAAAAGTTAGCATAATCAAAGTGATTGCGTACATGTTCTGTATATATCTTAACACGAACCTTCTCTGATGTCAAAAGACATGTCCAGCACATTAGGCATTATTGTTAAAATCAATGGTTCTAAAAGTATGTCATTTGTTTTCGTAAACCTGTAATGGCAACACATTGTGAAAATTCAAACAATACAGAGTTCAAGTTTGTTTTGGACCTCGGTTGAAACACACATACAAAGACGCCAAAATGTGTGCCAAACCATAGCCAAAGTCAGAATTACCTTGAGTAGTAAACTCCAAATAATCGGCGTTTGCACGGGAACATCCAAGTTTTTAATGTTGATCGTTGCTGACACGTGTTATGAAAGATGAACAGTGGCTCAGTTAAAAACAGTGGCTCTAAAACTATATGCTGTTTGTTTTTGTAAACTTGAAATTCAATATGTACAAAGTTATATATATCCGATGATAACTATTGAAAATATACATGTGCACATATGTTGTTGCATAACTTCAGAAGGAACACCGAATTGCAGACATCCATAATACAAAATTCAAGTTTGTTTTGGACCTCGGTTGAAACACGCATACAAACATGCCAAAATGTGTGCCAAACAGTTTTTGAATATGCGGTGAGTTAGTGAATCAACTTGTACGAAGTCATATAATTCATCACTAATACCTGCTCGTGGTGGCTCGGAAACCAACGGTATATGCCGTAAATTTATCTGCGTTACAACCATGAATATTAACTCTCTATGAATATACATCTTACAACTTCCTATCAACTATTACAGTATATTTCATAAATTAAATCCATAACAAACTCCTTAAAGTTAAATGATAAAGCCTGAACCATTTTCGTACACTATTAGTGTTCCTGTGGCTTTATCCAACTGGTTACTCCCTTTTTAAAAGAGGTTCCATATTTGCAGTTTAGTCTCAAGAACATATATAATTCAAGAGATTGGTCCCTCTAACCCAATACCTATCAGTTATCAGAAAAAGCGCATCTACTTTATGAGATTGTGAGCAACAGAAACTCCATATACATGCGAGGCTGAGATTGTGAGCAACAGAGACTATATACATGCGAGGCTCAGTGAAGTTACAACAGGCTAACACGTGGTGTTCCTTCAGCTTTTGCTGATTTTAAGATTGTTGAAAACGTAATGCTAATATTCTAATTAATTATAAAATGAATTACTCAGCTTTTATTTTTCAAAAATGAAACAAAGTTTGGCTCAAATATTATCTTTGTTGAAGTTTAGCGATACTACTCAAGCATGTTAGGTGATTCTCTTAGTTTGAACTTTGGTTGAACATTTGAGTGCAAATCTTATTACAGCTAGCAGCAAGGCCTATTTGATATTTTTAATTTGTAAATTTTAATGTAACATTGCATGGTGCATACACAAATCAGTAGCACATAAATTTTCTATATTAAGATTGTGTAATTATCAAAAATGTGGAAGAAAAGCTGAAAGTAGGTAGTTGTAGCAACACCATGCTAAAACATCAGAATAATCGATAGTAGCATGTAATAGATATTAAAACATAACAATCTCACAAACCGTTTTATTCGCCAATCACATGAGTAACCGCAGATCACAGGATCTGCCTATCTAATTTCTAGGTGATGGGTATCCAAACTATTTAATGAAATGGTCACAGGAATCGCCGATCCAATCTCCAATCGATGGGTTCAATGACACATACTATTTTAAGGACTCGTCACTGGAGTCGCGTATCCAATTTGAAACTGATGGATTCGCCGACATATACATTTCCTGGGTTCATCGACACTGACACGACCCATTTTATATACATGGCTTACCAACTTGTGCATAAGTTATTAATTGTGTCAACACTAACACGACCCATTTTAAATACACGACCCATCTAATATGG
>BQNB010098761.1:15000-25085 GCA_026074375.1 Tanacetum coccineum
GCAGGAAAACTTCAGGTTAGATGAACTTACCGCCTATCCTTAGCTGTTTAGAAAATATTCAAACTTGACTCTCTAGAATGTAGGTTCCTAGTATTTCTATGTGTTCCGCCTAACTGCGGTCGCGTTCTCTCGTCCTTGTACATATCTTTTTCAGCGTATCCTCTACTTCAACACTTATCCTTGCAAAAGCCTGTGGTCTTTCTATTCCTGCAGTTCCACTGCTATTCCTCGCCACTTCTCCTGGACCTTATGCCTTGATCTTTTGTGTTCACTCATTAGTAACTTTTCACCATTCCTATTTGTTACTCCTTTTCTTGCGTGTCTTCTTCCCGCCATATGCGGTAAGACATCTTTCTTTGTACGAACCAACCAACCAAAAAAACCCAATATCATCTTGCTAATAACATGATCTTCTTTCTTTTCTTCATTCTTCTCGCGTTTCTGCCCGAAAACGGTATCATCTCCATGATCCTTCTTCATGCTCTGTTTTTCGGGTTTTCTTGTTCTTCATAGGCGATAACTTGGACTTGCACATTGGAATCGTTCCATGTTACCCTGGCTCTGTTAACATCTTGTTGAGGTCCTACGGGTTCTTGGGGGATCAATCACGGATATGAAACATCTATATTGGGAAGAGTATGCACAAGAATTGTGCAGTGACTCGGTTTAAACAGAGGGTGGGAGTTTATGATAAACACACTTTAATTTTATTATCCACACAAATACATGTTTACATTCGGTACCTATTTATAGGTTTACAAGGTTCAATCGAACCATCATGTCTGTTCACTAAAAGTCACAACCGAAATTAACTAACTGTAACTACCATAACTAACTAACTTAACCGCTATTCGGTTGTAAACTATCTAATTTACATGTTCAGCCCTTTGGCTTTCAAGACTTATGATTTCTTGATTAATTTGATTCCAACAGGGTGTTCCTTCAGCTTTTGCTGATTTTAAGATTGTTGAAAACGTTATGCTAATATTCTAATTAACTATAAATTGAATTACTCAGCTTTTATTTTTCAAAAATGAAACAAAGTTTGGCTCATTTATTATCTTTGTTGAAGTTTAGCGCTACTACTCAAGCATGTTAGGTGATTCTCTTAGTTTGAACTTTGGTTGAACATTTGAGTGCAAATCTTATTACAGCTAGCAGCAAGGCCTATTTGTTCTTTTTTAATTTGTAAATTTTAATGTAACATTGCATGGTGCATACACATATCAGTAGCACATAATTTTTCTATATTAAGATTGTGTCATTATCAAAAATGTGGAAGAAAAGCTGAAAGTAGGTAGTTGTAGCAACACCATGCTAAAACATCAGAATTATCGATAGTAGCATTACTAGCATGTAATAGATTTTAAGACATAACAATCTCACAAACCGTTTTATGCGCCAATCACAGGAGTAACCGCCCCCCACCCCACCCACTCGATACATGAGCCACCTATCCAATTTCTAGCTGATGGGTATCCAAACTATTTTAAGAACTGGTCACAGGAATCGCCGATCCAATCTCCAATCGATGGGTTCAATGACACATACTATTTTAAGGACTCGTCACAGGAGTCGCGTATCCAATTTGCAACTGATGGATTCGCCGACATATACATTTCCTGGGTTCGTCGACACTGACACGGCCCATTTTATATATATGGCTTACCAACTTGTTATAAGTTATTAATTGTGTCAACACTGACACGACCCATTTTAAAAACACGACCCATCTAATATGGATAAGTTATTAATTGTGTAATTTTGGTGTATAAAATTATCAGTCTGATTGATTTCGTTAACCTTGATCACTTCTTCAAATGCAGAAAAATAATCGATCCCAAACACCCCATATGACAAAACATACCAACAACTTTAACTTTACATTGCACGCGATGAATGTAAAGTTAGCCATTTATCGATGCAATGAACATGATAACTAATTATGAAAACATTTATTAAAATAAATACAATCTGACCGAATCTAAATCGAAAATTGTATTCACCTTAAACCTCGGCACTGCTTGATGAAAATTGTATTTAGATCCAACCAATGTTTCTCCAATTGAGTTTCTACATACAGCTCCCATGGAGTTTTTTAAGAAGATGCAGCCTGTTCCGTTGTTGTCGATGGTTTCTATCAATCACAGAATTATAACAGAATTTACCTTTTATTTTAAACAGTCAAAAAACTAAAGAAAAAAAAACAAAGTGAAATCATACCTTAGCCTTAGCAGAAGCAATGACTTTTCGAATGGGTTCAGTAGTATCACCAATTCCAACGCGTATGACTTTCACATCAGGATACTTCAGCATAGACATGATCTTTAGTACATAGGTGGTTGATGCTTCTGAAATTCCTTCACCGACTCACAGTATACGCTATATCTATTGAGGCTGGTGAGTCAGTAAACAATCTATTGGGCCAAACCAAACGGGCCAAAGTTTGCCCATGATCAAAATGACAGTAAGGTTGGTCGTTTTTTAATGACTTTTAGGATAGCCCATGATCAAAACGACAGTAAGGTTGGTCGTTTTTGTAATGACTTGTGATCAAAATGACAGTAAGGTTGGTCGTTTTTAATGACTTTTAGGATAGCCCATGATCAAAACGACAGTAAGGTTGGTCGTTTTTGTAATGACTTTTAGGATAGTATACAATGTTAATCACATGCACAAAGTCGTTTATGTCAAGTGTTAGTTATAATGCCCGTGCACGCATGGGCCTTTTTCTAATTTTGTTCTACGTGTTTGCCAAATTCGGTTTCAAATTGCTTAACAATAAAGGCACTAATTGACATGTACCTATGTTTTCTGCGCGTAACTGTTGGGAAACTCTTCCTAGCTTTGTCACATTTTTCACCTAATTCTTTATGCCTTCAAAGAAAATTTTCACCTCACAAAAAAAAGACAATTTATTAACTTTAAAAAAAATGTTATGATAACGTCCCAAATGAAAAACCAACGGATTATTCAGTCACTCTTCTGTTTAAACTAAATAGAATGGTATTGAACGAAATAGCATACGATTCTATCAGCACAAAAGCCTCTCCATAAATGAAGCCCACTACAAATGAGTTAAGTGACAGATTCCTACTATTGAATTCCCATTCCAATCAGCTAACAACTAAATATCCAGCAAACTTATGAGACTAACCTTTTAGAGAATCTAGGCGGTAGCCGCTAACCCCGCAAGCGCAGACCTCCTCCAGCTGCAAAAGATTTATTGAGGCTGCAGAACCTTAAGGGGACTGCCTCGACACATGAAGCAACTGCTGCGGGAATATCCACATTCCCGATTCGTGCATTATCCTGAGAATACATTTTATCGTCAGTCATCATAATAAAATGGACAATTGGTTGATAACTTGATATTCTTGCTTAAATTGAAGATGCAAGTAAAAGTTATCATAAATTGCTCGAGGTTATTAATTTACACCCGTTTAGTTACCTATTGATGAGCACATCTATTGTTGAGCACATCTATTATACCCATATCACATACCTAGAATAAAATGAATGTAAAAATACACATTAGATTGGGTTACACCAAAAATTTGCTTTAAATAGTAGAAGCGTGGCATTTTTTACTATACCTCCAACGACAACACGCTGCTCTAACGACCGCAATATGGTTGCTTCAATGGCAATTATGCTGCAATATGCTACCCGAAAATGCTGACGCGACTTGAAAAATAAAGAAAATGAGTCAGGCCATACAGTTACTCCGTTCCAAACCGTCTATAATACAGTAAATAAACAACATTACGTATCATCATCTGAACTATGGTACAATATTCACATATCATGTCCTGGTATGAACTATATAAATATTTGCAATAGCTCTTTGCTACAACTTAGCATCGCATTTTAATTTTTAATGTGCAATTATGAAAATCAAAAGAGCTGCTTGTATAGTGACTGGACATGTGGCACTACTTAAAGTTCGATAGTCAGTTCTCGCTATTCAGCAAAATTCAATTTTTTTAATTTTGTATAAAGAACCGCATACCTTTGTTTATGATTCTAACTCAATAATCATAATCTTTTCATCAAAGTCAACCTTGTTTTAGAGGTGTTTGAATAATATCATCACCGCTCTATTATCTCTTTGATGTCTCTCACTGCCTCTAGAACCATCCGTGGTGGAATGAACTGATATTAAAAAAAAGTTAGCTGGACCAGGGAGCGCAAAAAAATCAGCGGGAGCCCATGTACAGAAACGGCGTCATTTCCTGCCAAAAATGATAGTATTTATAATATTTATAAGCCATTTACTGTCATAAGGGATAACATTGAAACCTGTTATGTTATGCCTGTAGTTAGACATGAGGGATCTGGGAGTGGATCAATTTTACGACATGACATATAAGTCAAGCTGAACACTACAAAGCCATCTAATTTTTCCTTAGTTTACAGAAGCTTATAACTATTATACTTGGAGATGCTGAGTGTTTATCTCACTTTTTAACGTTTTCAATTATATTTTAAAATAAATTTCATCATGTTACTTTGAAAATCATGAGCATTCAGAAACTGGATTTCTCCTCTTATCATCTTTACCAATATTAACAAAGCAATCTCTAAAGGCCTCCTTTTAGTACCAAAAGATGGCATATGTTTTCGATTTTTATATGCGTTGGCTGGTGCTATAAGAATAGCATGTAGTGATAACTTAACATGAAGCAAGTGTCCCTACAATCCACATAATGAATAGTCACCACTCATTGGTCTTGGGGTATCGTACTAAGTAACAATCTTCTTTTTCATTTATTGCTACATAGAGCATATTATTAACTGATTGTATAAGATATATCACAAGGCAACAATACTCCACATATACAAAGTCAATACAGATTCTTTTCACTTTGATCATAACACTATATTCTCATCAAATACTAAGATATTCATATCATTAGATGCTAATAAACACCTTGTTGACATCTAAATCCAATCGCCTATGCATTTTAAATATATCATTAAACTAAAAGTATAGCTTCTCGACTCACGAAATTATCACTTACGTATGTCCCATAAACACAAAATTCATTATAAGTTTTTCTCGTGCAGATAGTGGGTGATGGTCATGAAGCTCAAATTTAAATACAATAGCCTATGCATTTTAAATATATCATTAAACTAAAAGTATAGCTTCTCGACTCACGAAATTATCGCTTACGTATGTCCCATAACTTAAACACCTTACGAAATAAACACCTTGTTGTCAAATTAAACGTATTTGACAGAAAAAGTCGCTAGTTGTGGTGTGTTACCTTTGACACTTTACTTCTTAAGAACTATAACTTAAATCTACTTAACAAAAACTATAACTTACTTACAGCCCACACTCGAACTATATATTCACAAAGTTGTTGCACAACAGAGACAATAGACGCACATGCATTCATTAAAATGGGATCATTGAGTTCAGTGTATGCATCAGCAATCGAAGGGAGTAAAAAATAGAACATCAAATACATAATAATCAAGAAAATATTGAACCAAACGTTAAATAAGGTGTACACCTCGTGCTTATTGACAAACAACTCGCAACGGTCAGCCAACCTCGGTTCCAACTTACGTCCATAACGATATTTGGATCTATGTGTAGAATTTATAAATGCACTTTTAACAACTTAATAAAGATTATTATGAGCATATAGCTACTCACCGTCTCAAGCCAATGCTGCAAAGCAAGCTTACAGGCTTTACAATTCTTAGACAATGCTTTTCCACCCTAAAAAGAATCAATAAAAACTTCATTATTCATCTCATATTTTATAAAACTTATTATATCAATTTATCATATATATTTGAATAGTAATGGTTGTGAATGTACCTTTTCAAACCTTGTTTTTTCTTGGGGCCAATTCATCTGTGTGATGTTCTTTACGCAAACACATGAGAGGTCTCTACCAAGCCATGGTGCTGAGATTGCTGTAACCTCAGCTGCACACAACATAGAAACATTGGCCGTACTAAAATTAAAGATCTTATTAAATTAGACATGCAACTGAATACACGAATTTCGCAAGGAACTCCATAGCTTACAAATCAATATTTCAAATAACACAACACACTTAAAATTCAAAGTTGGCCTAGTGGTAAGGCGTTCCGAAAGTCTCAGAAGAGAACCGTTCAAACCTCGTTGGGTGACCATCTTGGGATGGCCAGGGAAGTCCAAAAGCAACTACATACATTAGAGCCAAAAAGGCTAGATTTCCCCAGGTGACCTCAAAAGTGATCCATTTCTGTTTACCCGTTTTATGTTTCTTAAATTCAAAGTTCTGAAATGTGATGCATTGTAAACTATGGAGAATGGTAATTATTAAGCAAATATCATTTGACTCACGACTTGGGCAAAACAATCCATCACATTGTCGCCCATGTATATACACAGTCAACCATGTCTAAAATAAAACAATAGCATCTATAATTGAATCGTATTTTGACAAAACAAAACTGGATTATACCTGAATTAGTATGATAACTGTTGTTGGTTCTATCAAGACCATGAGAATCCTCCTAAGTGCAACAAATGATCGCCATCACCAGCTCTATCCTCCATTCTTAACCAACTAACTTAACAAACTATTTTACAATCTTAAAAACTAAACCATCTGCAAAACCTGAATTAAAATTATCACATTGATCAGCCTCACATCCTAGATAGCATTAATCATGTCCGAGAGGCACCCTATTGTCACTGGTCTCACCATTACGGTCACAATTCAAACAATATATGTAAATACTGCCACTCTAATAATGATTGACACATTAATTACACGTAAAAACTTTAAACATGAAGTAATTTCTTTGTATATTTGTCAACCTCGGCCAACTGTTTTGACCCGTGTCATAGATAAACCATTTTTTACCCATATTGAACCAGAACTGGTCGTGTTGCCCAACCTACATGACCCACCCATCACCTCTGCCTATCTTGATATTCATTTACATGACATATTTGATATTTCTGTTTGGGATTCACTAAATAAAAAGAGATAGTCTATTATATTTTTACCAGACAGTTGACCTTTATTTGTACGATCCTGCCCATTGCCAATCACAATGCCACAAATTTGAGTCACCTGACCAACTTCTATTGTTTGAACCAATTTCTCTTCAGGGAGAAAGTCAAGTAACCTTACAAAAATTTTATGCCTAAATATATTGAAAGAAATACTATCTACATATTCTTTCCTAATAGAGCATTAAACTTAATAACATATGTATACAAATGTAAATTATAAGTAATCAAGTATTCGCTAAAAAAGCAAGAAAATTGTAAATTACTAATCAACAGAAATCACTTTTTCCACCACCACCATTAGGGTTCAAGAAATTAGATATTAAAAATCATACATTTGGGTCATTAAAGAGTTTTTGTTCTTCCATAAGCACATGATCTTCCAAAAACAACTAAATTGAAACATCTTTTCTTCAATATTTTCAAAGTCACCCAATTTTTAGATTTAGGGTTCGATTTGGAATAGTGGGTTGGAACTTCGACTTGTTGTAAGGTTTTATATTATTTAATTTTAGTTTTTGCCGCCGAGATTTTCTATACCAACCCGCTTTTTTTTTAAGTTTTGTTGTTTATAATTTTGACACATATAAGCTTTGTAGTCAATTCTCTCATAAAACAAATTTATAAAATTTTTCTGTCATATCTAGAAAATATGTGAGTTTTTTAGTAAATATTTTAAAAAATAAAAAATAAATATATATATATATATATATATATATATATATATATAATTATTATAATTAAAGTTCTGATTTGATTTTTTGAAATTACAATTCCCACTTTTGACAATTTACTTACTTAGAATAAAGATGTCAACTTTAGACTTTGGTGACATTAGCAACGGAAGTTTTTGTCGATGCTGAACTGCTAAGGAAACAATTTTTTTTACCTTGTTTACCTTTTAAAAGAAAGACACGTTTTCTTTTGTCATGCAATTCTTTTATTGAGTGCATAAATTTTTAATTACAAATCTTTGGTTCTTTTATTAGCAGGAATCCTAATAGGTCAATGATGTATTTCGGCCTAAGGATAAACAAAGTATTACTAATAGGATGACTTGTTTAAGCCCAACGGGCTCATCATTTTTGACATGTTTGAAATTAGTAATCGGGTAATGGAAAATATACAACATTAGTAATTCAAAATATATGTGGCGCCAACTGGAAACGATATCGGTGTCGGATGCTTAATTAACATGACTTAAATTCAAAAAGTAATTGAACTCGAATCATTATTTTTATACTAAGCGATTACTCGCGTCTAACGATAAAAATATACAACATTGTTAATTTGTATCTGCATTTTATTTTTAACTACTTAATATGGACCACTAATTATGATATATGTGCGCGCACGAGGTTTTTTTTTTGATTTTTTAATTTTGTATTATCGGTTGAAAACGAACAATTTAATGTTTTTTAAAAAGTTTATAAAATGAAACCAACAATTAGAAATCTTATGTGTATCTGCTTTTACTTATTTACTAGGTTTCATCCCGTCCGATGGACGGTTTTCTTAATATCCGACTAAAAATGTAAAAATATGTTTTAAAATTCAAATATACACTAATTATACCATAATCCACACAGTTTACGATTGGTTATTGCGTAAACCTGTGTTTTAGATTCGACCCGTAGATTCAACCTCGTTCGCGCACGGAATTTTTACATAAAATTTTTGATTACGATGATAATACAGTATTGAGTTAAAAGGTTGCAATTAAAGAGTAGACACTTTTGTTAAGTCAAAATAAAATACCAAGTTGAACATTAACAACATCGACCACTAAGAGAAGCTACCAACATGAAACCCAATCATTCTCGGACTTGAACCACAACTGTTTCTCGATCCCTTTTGAACCATATTGAATCGTTACCGCTTAACACATTATCCAACCCGCATAATCCACTAATTTTATTAAGAATCATCACGCAAACACTTTCAATTGCTTAAAAACACCAACAACATATTGTTAAGTGAATTTGTGTTTATAATTCAACATTTTACTTCAACAATTAACTTACTCGAAATCATATTTAATGTACATTTGACCTGCTAACCAAACGGTAACACTCACACTTCTATGTAGGCTGAGTAAGACGAGGAACATAATATGCCAGGTTTGCTTTAATGTAGAAGAACTTGAGTAGTTAAAGGCTACATCTTAACAAAAAATAGTATAACATACATAAATAAGTAATTCTAGTGAGCCGTGACACTAAATCTTGCACACATGTTCTATCAACCTCTCAGGCTGAAACCCCCCTTATCATTAGTTTAGGTTTAACTTAGGTTTAACATAAATTAGATTAATTTAGTACTAACATAGATAACTAAAATACTGATAGAATTAGGATTTAACGCTCTCGCTCTTAGCGATCGACACCCTACTTACTACAAAACTCTATCTGACCGGGTACACTGCCCGTTAAAGTATTGTTTTTAGGTATAGTCGGCATAAACACTACAAGAAAAACTAGAACGGGCGACGAACTTTTCCCGGGCGACATTTGTCGCCCGGGAAAGCTCGCTAAACGACAAAAATTCATCCGACATGGCACCAATTCTGATAGACTTTTTAGTCAAAGTATTTGGTTAGTTTCCCGGGCGACATGTCGCCCGGGATAAGTTGGTTTCAGTTTGACCAAAATAATCAACGAAAATCCTGGCGGCAAATTTCCCGCTCTACAATCCCGGGCGACATGTCGCCCGGGATAATATTTCCACGTTTAATCTTTGTGTTTAGTGATAATTAATATGTATTAATGTATAATATTTTTTGCCACACTTTTCCCGGGCGACATGTCGCCCGAGAAACATTTTATTAAAAACTTTTACAGTTTTTTAATATTTATAAAACTGTGTAATTTTAATACAATGTTTCCCGGGCGACATGTCGCCCGGGAAGATTTTTATTAAAATTTAGGAATACAAAATCACTGAAAATCCTGGCGGCAATTTTTCCCGCTCAGTGTCGCCCGGGATAAGTTATTTTATAAAAAAAATTAATTTTGCCTTTAAAATCATTATTATTTATAAAATATGTTTTATAACT
>BQNB010098762.1:0-25085 GCA_026074375.1 Tanacetum coccineum
TTGGACGCTTCTTTTTGTAAGTGACTAATTATAAATAAGTAGGCTTAAGTATATAACATACGTACAAACAAGTTTCTTTCACAAGACCTATACAAGCAAAATATCTCCTTTTTGCTTCTTGATAAATAATGTCTGATCTATCTTGCCCCTTTTAAACTCATTGCTCAAAAGATAATTAGCCAAAGTTTCAGACCATGCTCTTGGTGCTTGATGCAACCCATAAAGTGCTTTGACCACCTTGTAAACTATGTCTGGATGGTCAGGATCTTTAAATCCTGGTGTTTGAGTCACATAGACTTCTTCCTCAATGGTTCCATATAATAAAGCACTCTTTACATCCATTTGATATACCAGAAAACCCACAAAAGAAGCATAGGCCAAAAATAATCTTATTGCCTCAATTCTTGCCACAGGTGCAAACACTTCTTCATAATCAATACCTTCTTCTTGTCTATGACCCTATGCAACTAACCTTGCTTTATTCCTTATCACAATTCCCCTTTCTTCTTTCTTGTTTTCGAAGACCCATTTTGTTACAATTGCCTTCTTTCCATTAGGGAGATCTACTAGTATCCAAACTTGTTGATGTTTGAATTGTAGAAGTTCTTCCTGCATTGCTTCCACCCAGGATGAATCAGATAGAGCTTTAGCAATGCTTGTTGGTTCAATCTGTGATAGGAAACAAGCATATAAACAAGTATTTAGGGTATCATGTGTTTTCTGCTCATACACATCACTGAGAAACCCTTGTTCAGAAGTAGGTTTTAACATTCTTCTTGTCTGAACAGTTGACTGCACTTCACCAATCACATTGTCAATTGGATGATCTTTATGTATTCTTGTATTGGGAGTGGTTGGAACAATATAGGAATTTGTAATGTTCCCCAAATCAACTTCTGGTTCTTCTTCAGTGTTGTCTTCTTCATTTGGACTAGCAGTACTAACTGATGGACCAACAGCATTAAGTTCACATGTCTTTAGGGCTATCTTTATCATATAAACTAGCAGTATTAACTGATGGATCAACAATGTTAAGTTTAAAACGATCGGTATTAACTTCAGGACTGGCAGTATTAACATATTGTCCAGCAGTATTAACTTACTTATGACTGCTATCATCATCAGACTTATCTTTTTCATCATTCTTATTATATGGACCACCTTGAACCTGCCTTTGATCATCAGTAGCAGATTTTGGTTCACCGTTACCAACATCCTTGGAAGGTGAATCAAAGTATGAAGCATCTTTCTAAATTGGCATCACAATGCAATCTTGACTGATTTCTTCTTTCTGTGTAGATGTACCTGCATTAAGTTCTTCTTGTGTACCTGCACATTCATTAGTGATTGTACCTGCAGCTACTGGAATATAATTCATAGATTGGGTTAGAGAATCAATATCAAACAGCCACTTTGGACCATTTCCTTCTATCATAGGCTTATTCTTTAAAAACCCAATATGCAAGTTTTCTTCTACCCTCCTGGTTCTTGTATTTTATACCCTAAAAGCTTTACTACTCAAAGAATATCCAACAAAGAAACCTTCATCACTTTTGCCATCAAACTTGCCTAAATTGACTAAAGTATTAAGAATAGTAACATGACATCCAAATGGTCTCATAAAGTTTAGAGCTGGTTTAAGGCCTCTAAAAAGTTCATAAGGTGTCTTGTTATGAGGCTTGACTACTAAGACCTTATTCTGTACATAGCAAGCAGTACTAACTGCTTCAACCCAAAATGTGGTAGGTAACTTAGAGTCAGCTAACATGGTTCTAGCAGCCTTAATTAGTGTCCTATTCATCCTTTTAGCTACACCATTCTGCTCAGGAGTTTTAGCTACACTATATTCTCTCCTAATACCTTTCTCTTTGCAAAAATCATCCATAACTTTATTCCATTATCACACCTGATTATTTTCACTTTCTTATCCACTAGGTTTTCTATTTCCTTGATAAAGTTCTTGAGAATCTCACTGGTTTCATCCTTAGTTGTTAAAAAGAAAACCCATCTAAACCTGCTATAATCATCAGTGACTACTAAGCAATACTTCTTATGCATTAAACTACTCATAAAGGTTGGACCAAAGAGATCCATATGAAGCCTAAACAAAGGCTTAGTAATTGGATTCAGAAACTTTGGGACTTACCAGAATGCCTCTGTGTTGCTTCCCTTTAAGATAAGAAACACAGGTTTGGGTCAATTTCAAAATGTTTTTGTAGGCAATCGCCTCTTTACAAATTATCCTTAACAAGCTATTTATGTTCTTAAAAAACTATTATGAAACAAGCTCCTATGCCAGATGCTTGATATCATCTGTTTAGCCTTTACAACAAGACAAGTTAAACTCTCTTTAGGAATAATGTTCTTCATATCCAAACTATACATGTTGTCTTTTCTAGGAATTTTAAGAAGTATCCGAGTTTCATCAGGTAACTTAAAATTAGAAGATAAAACAAGACATTCAGTGTCAGTAAAAAGGACATAATTCTTTTTGTCACACATCTGTGAGACACTAAAAAGATTGAATTTTAACTCATTGACAAAGTATACATCTTCAAAATCAAGACTGTCAGTTTTAAGTGTTCCTTTAACAGAAATTTTACCACCATGTGCTCCTCTCCTAAATGTAACATATCTTCATCAAATTCTTTAAAATCTGAGAGATAATCTATGTTCCCAGTCATGTGCCTTGAGCATCCACTGTCAACAAATCCTGTGTCATCCTGTTGTGGCTTGCCCTGCACATAAAAATAAGGAATTTAGATTCCTTTGGGGACCCAAGCCATCACTGACTTAGATCTGCCTCGTGCATCAATGTAATTATGTTTCTTCAAAGTGATTAATGCACTATCAGGTTTGGTAGGTCTCCAAACCTAACATGTCAGGGGGAAGGCCTTTACAGCATTTGCCTGATTAACCCTAACAGCATTAACAACTGCAGAATTTGGCCTAGCCTTTTAACTGCATTTGGCCTACAATATTAACTCTGTGCCTTGGTATTATTAATTTTTTGGGTAAACCTTTTTGTTGGTTTAATATGTTCTTTGATTGAAAGGGTTCCTTCTTACAGTTGATCGTGCGAGTTTGAAAAACGAAACATTGGTTTACACTAAAAACTATAGATATGTGATGAGCATTATTAACTGTCCGGCATTTATTAAATGTTTTAGTCCATTTTCCAATAAACTGCGTCTTGAACCAAGTTCCTTTGAGCAATTAGTGCTGTCCTATTGGTAGTACTAGTTGAATTTCAACCTGTTATAATACCCAATATACCATCCTTTCCCCTTTGAATGTTATTTACACATGAGCCTGCACATGCTCAAAACTACCCCCTAAATGAAGCAAGCTTTGTATACTCACAAAACACTTCCTAGTTGATTGGACTTCGTCCATTCCAGTTCCTTTTGATTTCCCCTAGACTATGTGATCATACACTCAGCGATACTAACTGACTTTTTAACTGGTTTTTTTATGATTTTTAGGTTTGACAAACTCTACCTTTTTATCAACAGGAAAAACAGTTTCTTTATCAACATTAAGTGAAGACTCAACAAAGCTACTTGAGTCTTTTGATACTTGTTCTTTTACCAAAGAGTCATCATAATTTTCCTTAGAATTATCTGATTGAGTAAAAGACACTAGGTGTGGACAAATCAAACACTTCATCTACTCCAAAGTACTCTTGAAATCCTAGGCCAATTTTAGTTCTTGTAGACATAGAGCTATTTATCAATTTTTTCAAGTTCTTGGAAGATTCCTTCCACTTTTCAAATCTAGCTAATGTCGCTTCAAACTTAACTTCCCATTCTTTCTTTTCTTTTTGTGCCTGATCATGTAATTTTTCAGTATAGCTCAGTGTGTTAGTGGTGTTTTCTAGATTAGCAGATAAAACCCTAATCTTTTCTTCTAAAGCCATCTGAGTTTTATGGTACCAATCTTTTTGTGATTCTAAAGTTTTAACAGCATGCTGATATGCCTGAACTTTAATGTAACAATCATTATACAATCTATCAAGATTATTATACATATGATTAAGATCATTAATTTTAGAATCACAACCAAGGGGACAATTTTGTACCTTAGGAGAAATTCCCATCATAGCAAACTCATCAGCAGCATTAGAAATACCAGCACCACCATTATCAGCATGAAGTCCAGCCATCATCCCATATACCTTCTCAACCTCACCAGTCTTGTTTTCTGCCGCATGATCTGACCAATTCACCATGGAATCAACGGAGACCAAGGCTTTTGGTTCGTCTGTCTTAACTTCTGTGACCTTAAAAGCAGAATACCTAGCCTTATCATCAACTGTCTTCACATTACACTCCCTAGCAAAATGTCCCAATTGAAGACATTTGTAGCATCTAACCTTCCTTCTGTCAAATCTGGCAGGCTGCTGATTGTTGTAGTTCATCTTTCGTCCTGCCTTCTTCTCAAACCTGTTAATCCTCAAGGAGAGCATAGCCATTTGCCACTTTAAGTCCATTTCTTCCATCTCCAACTGATCAACCTGGTCAAAGTCTTCATAGATCATATCTTGATCTTGTTCATTCTCAGCAACAAAAGAATGCAAAACACATTCCATTACGTTATCAGAACGACCAGATGTCTGAGAAACTGATGGAACAATACGCTGCTGATCAGAATAAGTAGGCTTTGAGCCAGAGCAGGCAGTTCCAATGAAAGCAGAATGAGTGGGAGCAACAGCAACTTTCACACCATAACTATGACCAATTCTGACATCAAGTTCAAGTGACCTTAGTTTGTTATACAGATCATCAAAACTCATTGACTCTAGGCCACCTCTTGTTTTTAATGCCAAAGCAACTTGCGACCACGAAGAAGGAAGGGCTCTTAGAAACTTCAGGTTGATGTCATCATTGTCAGGCCTTGCCTGCACTTGATTCAACTGACTCAGAATCTTCTGAAACCTGTCATAACCCTTGTGTAGGCCTTCTTCTTCTGTCACAGAGAATTCTGCAAACTGCTGTTTGAGCATAGTCTTCTTCATCTTCTTTGATTCTTCATTCCCACCAAACCTAGCCTTAACTGCCATCCAGATATCCCTTGCATCATCATAATGATGAAAATCGGGCATATGATCTTCAGGTAGAGCCTGAAGCAACAATGTTCTCACCTTATTCTCCCTTTGTACAGCAACATGTTCATCAAGAGAAACAGGAGGATGAACAATTGTATTTCCTTTTGCATCTTTTCCCAATCTCTTTGGGCTGTTCCCTTGCTGAACAATCCTCCAAAGATTATGATCAGCATTCTGTATCCAGTACTCCATCTTCATAGCCCATATCTCATATTTTTCCTTCTCTAGATAAGGAAATTTTGCATTGTTGGCAGAGATAGTGGCTGTTTGGAACTGTTGAAACTGTTGTGACTGGACATTATTAGGGTACTGCTGACCAGTCGAGTTGGTTTGTGCAGGATGAGTATGTTGAGTGTGAACAGCAGGTTGTGAGAAAGCAGTTTGAGTGAATGTAGGCATTGGTTGAATGGGTTCAGGCATATTAGGCATGAAGGTATCATCTTGAGTGAATGAAGGTGAAGCAGATGAATTAGGGTTAGGATAAGTGAATGGTGACTGTGTAGGTAAAGTAGGCATGGGTTCTGACATAACTCAAGATTAGAGAAACAAAGTTTTGATGTGGTAAAACGTGATTCTTCTTTATCAGAGGCTCTCTCCAGGCTCTGATACCACTTGTTAGGATCTGGTACTAGATAGATCTTCTAGCCTTTGTGGTTGTATAGTACTTATGTAATCACAAGCACATACGTGAGAGACTCTAGCAAATGTTTAGGCGGAAACTAAACAATTCAATAAAGAAGAACAACTATATGAACAACGATCCTCTATGGATCTTTCTATTGATAATAAATTGTTTTTCTAATTTGCAATCGGTGCCAATCCCTAATGCTAAAGGTTTCTTTTATAGAGAAGAAACCCTAAATTGGTCAACAAGAAAACTAAAATCTCGTAAGAGATATACATCAATATCAATCTCTTCCTAATTTATCTCATTCCTATATTAATGAGATAATACTAGAATATAACTATAATTCCTTAATTACATTAATTACGTCTATAAATAACAATCAGCAGATTCTATCTCTGTCAGCAGGAACGAGAACATGACCAGCAGAAACATAATCAGCAGGAACGTTACTTGAACTACCAGCAGGAATGACTTAATGCTATCAGCAGAAGCGAACATCTCTAACAGCAGAAACGACACTTAGTCGTTTTCAATAAGTTCCAACAACTATGAAAGTCTAAGATTATGGGGTCTGTAAATTGCCAAACCTTAGGCAGTGTCCACTCCAATACTTCTCTCACTTACATTCTAGCAAATGTTGAGGGGGAGAATGATACAAACACTGCCACTGAAGATCCTCCGTCTCACACTGAGCGGGAGACTAATGCAAACATGCAAGAAAAGTCCAAGGAACCTAAGCACTTAATTGATGCCAACATTGAGCTCATTGGTTTATCTAAACCTCAACCCTCAATAACTTAAGCACAACCAATCACCATCATCAATCCTGAACCAATCATCTCACAAAGAGAAGGCAAAGGTATTGACACTGATGAGCAAGTTGAGGATCAAAGAAAGCTGGTTAAAGCCTCATCCATTATTCGTCATGATCCTGATGCTCTTATTCCTTATACAATAAATGGAGAGGTGTACTATCTTACTGCTGAACAACTTCAGGCACACATGGATAAAGAAGATCAAATCAAGAAAGCTGAGGAAGAAGCCAGACTATTTGCAATGAGCAAGCCTAAGTTAATTAAGGTAGTTCGGGAAGAAGCCAAGAAGCTTGGGATTCATCCAAAAGAGGCAATTACCACTAAGGCTGGTGAGAAATTTAAGAAAGCCCAAGATGTTGAGCATGAGGTCCTCAAGAGACAACACACTGAGAAGGTCCAAAAATCTATTGAACTCAGGAAGCACAAGTTTGATAACTACATGTGGACCATCAGCAGCAGACTAAAAGCTGAGACTACTACTGATATCAAAATTGTTGATCCCAACTTAAGATTGATTCTTTAGCTTGTAAAGGTTAAGTTCCTTGGATAGATCTAAAACACTTTGTAAAACTTGTGAAATACTAAAGAGTATGTGGAATCTAATCTTTAATACTTAGAAGAATATTAATGAAACAGTAAACTGTATAAACAATGATATCACCAAAAAGCTCCAATATTATTATTATCAATAATACGAGTACTCTGTGTAGTACTAGGGTTTACAACCTTGAAGCTATATATCAAAAATGCATGAATGTGTATGTGTATTTGGTCCCTTTAACTCTATACCCTAGGACCTCCTTTTATACACCAAGGAGTCCTAACAGGCTTACAATAGTTTCCTAAGTTATCATGATCTTCTAAACAAATAACTTATACGCATCTTTTACAAAAATATCTTATACTTATCCCGTAAGTAATCTTGATAAACAATCTTCATCTTAATCCTTTCTCTTGTCTTTATCCTTCTGATAGTAGAAACTCTTCTAGCAATTGTAATCCTTCAGCAGTTGTAAGTAGCAACATTAACTTTTATTCCAGCAGCACTAACTTAGTACAAGCAGTAGTAACTACTTAGAATATTTTTTTAGTTCCCTCTATTGTTGACACCATTGTGTTGTGATGATATCTATGATGTTACGCCTCGTGTTTCCGCCTAGGCGGGGTATGACACTAAGTTACACTAAGAGTAGTAACTTTTATACTAGCAGTATTAACTACTTAGTAGTATTTCTTCTAAGTCTTTGAGCAGTCTTAACTTCCATTAGCAGTAGTAATATATACTAGCAGTAGTAACTGACAGTACTAACTACTTAGCATATTTTTCACTAATATCACTAACAGCACTAAGTTATGCTTAGCAGCAGTAACTCTAACCTTAGCAGCAGTAACTTCCAAACAGCTTCAAAAAGTCTTTTAATCCCAACAATCCTCCCCTAAACTTGATGTTCATCTTCTGAATCTTCAAGTTTCTTGATTAAAAGCTTTATCTTTACTAGGAGGATGCATTCAAACACTTCCAGGATTCTTGAGCTGTTTTGTCATGAGCTTAAGAAGTTGATAGCACATTTCATTCCAATGGTCAGTTTGAAGCTTCTTGTTGAGTATTTATATGTACTTTTTTCCTTTAAATATTTATTTACTTATTCAATCAGATTTTCTTTTTTTTCAAATTTATTTTATACTTTTATCTTTTACCGGATAATGCAAAGTTAACTAATGACGAGCTTTTTTTTGTTGTGTATTCGGTTTGGCAAAAAAAAAATTTGCCCCATCTAGATACATTTTCTAGCTCCTCCCCTACGCATCACGCCAACTAAGAATTCCTGAGAAAGATTACACAACACATGACTTAGAGCTTGGAGTTGTAGTGGTTTTGCTCTCAAAATGTGGCGACATTATTTGTACGGCACGAAATGCGTTGATCATCACTGATCAAAGAAGTTTGCAACATATCTTGATTCTGAAAGAGTTGACATGGACAACGTAGATGGACTGGAGCATTGATCGACTCTACGACTGCGAGATTCATAATCACCGGGAAAAGCGAACGTGTGCCAGATGCCTTGAGAGCCAAAAGGAAACAGATTAAGCCACTAAAAAACGGTTCGAGCTTGGTTTTGAATGATTGGCTGACCTTCCCTGCTCAACATTTTTAAACGCTCAAAGAGGCGAGAAAGGAAGATAATTTTGGGACGAAGATCCTGTGTGGTATGATTAAAGAACTAGCTGCTACGTGCTGATGGAAACATTATCATGGATGGGAGAAAGTTGATAACCTTTTCAAGTAACTTAAAAGAGTTGATTATGAATGAATCGTATAATTCCAAAATATTCATACATCCTGGATCGGACAAGATGTACCAAAATTTAAAGAAACTGTATTGGTGGCCGAATATGAAAGCAGAGATTGCCACCTACGTCAGTAAATGTTTGACTTGTGCCAAAGTCAAGGCCGAATGCCAAAAACCATCCGGTTTGTTGGTTCAACCTGTGATCCCAGTATGGAAGTGGGAGAACATTACAATGGATTTCGTTACTAAGTTGCCAAAGAACATGTCTATCAAGATAACAAATTGGTTTGGGTAAATAACCGAACTCACAAAGTCTGCTCATTTCTTACCAATGAAGGAAACCAACTCAATGGAGAAGTTGACGAGACAATACTTGAAGGAAGTAGTCTCGAGGCATGGAGTGCCAGTTTCGATTATTTCTGATCGATACAATACGTTTTACCCTCCATATCTGGAGAATCATTGAACGAAGCCTAGGTACTCATTGATAGAGTACAGCTTTAACATCCACACACCTGATGGTCAGAGTGAGAGAACCATCCAAACCTTAGAGGACATGCTACGTGCTTGTGTGATTGACTTTAGGAAAGGTGAGGATAGACACCTACCATTAGGAGAATTCTCCTACAACAACAGTTATCACACGAGTATCAAAGTTGCACCGTTTGAAGCTCTCTACGGCCAAAAATGTCGAACGCACTATTTTAGTTGTGGCTGAGGTTGGAGACGCTCACGCACAAGGTCCAAAACTTGTTCATGAACCACTAAAACATACAGATCAAGAAGCGTATTCAGCTGCACTAGATATATTGAAGAGCTACGCCGACAGGAGATGCGTATAGCCACTGGAAATTTGAGTTGGAGATAAAGGTCGATTTGAAAGTGTCACACAAGGAAAGCGGTGTGATACATTTCGCAAATGGAGGATATCTGAACCCCTCGCTAATAATTTAGAACTTACCTTCAAGATTACTTGCTACAGTGGGCATGCATGCTTAATGACTTGAACTCCCAGAGCAATTTCTGCCTGAGTTCATAGTACATAATCATGTTATCCAAGTTTAGAAAAGTGATTTCCGGTAGACGACCACTAGCAATTCCGTTAGATGAGGATCAAGAATATGACAAGCTTTCATTCATTGAAGAACCAGTTGAAAATTATGGATCGAAAGATTAAACGTCTAAAGCAAACCCGCATTTCCAATCGTGAAGGACCGTATAGGAATTCAAGACTAGGGCACGAGTTTACTTGGGAAGCTTGAGGACCAAATGAAGAAAAATTACCCTCAACTTTTTCGTATAACCCATAGTCCACGTCTAAGCTATGAGGACATAAGCATCTTTTAAACGTGGGGAAGAATGACACAAAACATCCCTGAAAAATTCATGGTCAATATATAAACTTTTCCTATCATTATTTTTTTATTATTATACGTTACGTTTAAATCCGGCGGTTTACCGGGAAGTTAACCCGCGTAAATCTGAAAAACATCATCGGGACGCGTTATAATTCGATTTTGATTAGTATATGATATTATATGAGTTATTTAATTCTTTTCAAAGTTTTTCGTATTTAACGATCACACCCGGAAAGCTTATTTTACTCTTCAAGTTTAAATTAGTTTATTCTTCTGCGTTTTTGACCTAACGGAACCCCGAAAACTCGAAATTTTTTTGTGTAAACTTTAGTTATTGTCCATCTCATGTTTATAAGTCAAAACTTTTGTTCACCCTCTTCTCTTTTCATATGTTGGACGCCTAAAACCAAACCAAATGCAACCTTAAGCCTTGAAATTAAATCAAAGGCATCTTTCCTTGTCTTATTATGCATGTGTGCATGAAAGTGACATATGAGGAAGTCATTCTCATGCACATTTCCTTAAGAAAAACTAGAACATGTGACCCCTTGATCACATGTCTTCCCATTTGACCAAAAATTTAAAATCAAGACCAAGTAGGGTGAACCAAGACTCAAAAATGAACCGCATGGTCCTTGTGGCTTAGTTTCGGCCGAACAAAGGTGAACACACACCTTTGGTGTGTGTTGGTCACTATATACACAAAACCATGAAACCCTAGACCCCCTCTTATCCTAAAAATACTAAGCATTTCACACTTTAGGTTTCATTCTTTCACATAGTCTCTAAAAATTTATCTCTTCCCTTCCTTTTGCTCCTTAGCTCACGGCCAACACACACCCCTTTTAGGGTTTCCATATCTTTAGACTTCTTGCATAATCCAAGCGATTCTAGGTGTCATCTTCTAAGAAACATCTAAGGATCTTAAGGTGTTTGAAGTATTAGTTCTTTGATTTAAGTTTTATCTTCAAGAACTAAGTAGAGGGTTTTCAAGATTTGTTGTTGGGTTTTATAGATTACTATTATTTTTGGGTAATAGGATCTTTGATTTCTCTACTTGTTCTCATTCTGTAAGTTCTTGAATCTTTCTTGTGGTTTAATTAAGGTTTTATTATTATGTTCAAGATCTATACATCCATATGTTATGTTTTAAATTTTTTAAAGATTATAAAACAAGATTTTAAAAATAAGATGTTACAATTGTTTCACTAGTTAAATATTAATGTTCTTGGTGAGAGGAGAAGTTTGAATGAGAGTTGCAAACAATAGAAATGAAAGGAGATTAAGGTTAGATTTTAGGTTGGTTTATGTGTTGTGATTAGTTGTGAATGGAGATTAGGCTATACAAGCACTAATTGTGAAGTTGGTGTGATTTTTGAAGCGTTTGCGAAAAAATGATGTATGCTTATCCAAAGTTTTGAGTTTTGTCAACCTAATAAAATGTTTTTTCACTAGGCGTCAAAGTAGTTATTTTGAAGGCATGTTTTAAATAATAGTTTTTCCATATAGCACACATTACAAATCAGACATAAAACGGCCACGTTATAGCCAAATAAACTTGAAACATATTTTTTTCGGCAAACCAAATGAATAGTTGCCTAATGTGAATAATAAAAAGGGTTTTTTTTTGGACCTTTCGCGATATTATTGATCTTTTAAAACACTACGAAACATTAATAACATATACATATAGATTAGTAATCATTATAAAGGACGTGTTAATATATTTTTATAGGAAAAACGATAAAGTTAGCTAAAAATAGTAAGGGTTTGGTAGAAATTTAGCGAAACGACATAGAAGTTAAGGCGATTAAGGCAATTGTTGCGTTATTTGAAATATCGAAACTAACAAATATAGGGGACGGTATTAACGTTTTGAAACTAAAAACTTTCCTAAAATAGAAACTTTCTAAAATAGTAATTTTGGATAAACGCCGAAACTTAACGAAAAACTATACGATTTTATTGCGTCTGTGAAATTTGATAACCAAACTAAATCAAACACTTGTGGATGTCTTTTATTGATGAACATATTGGTGCAATTCTTATTGCATGCTTTTCCGTTTTTTCTAAGACCGTTATTATTCTAGGTACGTCGGCTAGATTCTATATCATCTTTTACTTGCGTGATTATCATTTGCTCATCTAGCTAAGGTGAGTTCATAGCCCATGTTTTACTACTTTTAACTTTACTATTTAGGGTGAGAAACATGCTTGATTTTAAACTAAAGGACACAGTTGACTTACGTTTTTCTTTCCTAAGTACGTGTCGCCTAAGTAGCGAATAGACCACTAATGCCCGAATTATCATGAACCGGCCAATTGCCTTAACCTACATAACGGGATTAAGTAGCATAATGTCTGTAAATAGATCTATATTGATAATTAACCTATCCGGTAAGTAGCGCTTACTAGATTCGGAGGTCCCGAACAAACGGATATATACCATGTCGGATTGTCAATAGGTAATCTTGGTCAGATACCTTTAGAGCGAGTAATTCTATTTGGCATATAAAATGCTTCCTTTTAATTGAGCTTCGGTGTCATGAGCTTAGCGCAAACATAAATGCTGTATGTGAAGTGTATCTCCTATAACTGTCCGCTTGCGTACTGTGAACTGTGTCCACTTTAATAATTAAAATCAAACCTATAATTCACTAACTTTATGTGGACCTGTTTTTAGCATTTTTTTTCTCAGTGCTTAGCTATGGATGTCTTTGCTTGCTTAATGGTGTTGCCTTTGCATATGTAGTGTATTTTCAAGAATTGTTATTATCTATGTTAACATCGTTGTCAAACTTTAAAACCTTTTATTTGCTTTCGCATATTATCTTTGGGCCTATGTAAAACGTTAACTATTTTAATTTATGCAACAATGTTGGATTTTTAAACGTACCCTTAAGGGCCGTTCTTTGTATCTTTGTGATTGTATGTATGACGTCACGCTCGCCGAAACGCGTGTTTCCAGCTAGGCCCCCGTTGTGGGTTGTGACAGTTTTACTTGCCCGAATAGTGCAGTATTTTATAGACAATATTTCCAAAAGGCAAAGCAGCCGGCGTCCCAATATATCTATGGGAGGCCACCAGTACCAAAAAGGGGCGTCACTAACTCCGCACCTGTATTTTGACATAAAGTAGGGAAAGGGTTGTAAACTGTTAATGGAAGCAAACAATATAGGGAGAAAATATTGAATTTCAAATTTTATGTTTTAAATAAAACTTTTCTTTTAATTGAAAAGATTTTGTATATTTATTTTTTGTGAAATACTTTTGTAAAAATGTGATGGTTAAAAAAATTATTTTCTTGGTGCCAATCTCTCTTTAAGTGCTTATTTGGTAGCTTGTGCTTTTTAGATTAAAGTAGCTTAGAAGGTTAGTTTTAAGTTAGTAGTAGCTTATTTGATAGTGTTTTAGGTTTTCTTAGTTTTCTAGCTTATTTAGTTGTGTTAAAAGTTTAAAAAAGGTTAAGTATGTTCTGTCTTAATTTTAAGCTGTTAACTAGCTTATTAGTGACTTTTAGAAAAGTTGTTTTCACAAAAACAGCTTATTTTTACCTGCTTAATAACTTTGCCTTTTAGGTTTTTGCAAAAAAATAAAAAAAGGGGAAACCAAGGAAGTCGGGGGTGAGCAAGACTCGAACCCCCGACCTCAACCTAGTCTCACCCTTTATAAGCCTCAACACACACCCCCCTCACCAACATGCCCTTGGGACTTTTACGTCCTTCTTTGCATTATCAATTCTTTTACCCTATTTTTGAGTTTTAGTATTAATAAGCACTTCGAGTGCTTATTTGATTTTTCCCGGCTTATTGAGTTTAGCATTTTAGGATTGTTTATTTTTTCTGCATCCTGCTTATCATAAGCTATTTTTAGAAATTTTTTAGGATTTTTAGCTTAAAGTTTTATATTTTTCGTAAATTAATTTAGTTAAAAACTTTAAAAAAATAGAAAAATAATCAAAAAAATGAAATTCTTTTTTCCAAATTTTTTTTATCATATTCTAGGCTTAGGTTTTAAAATTACTTTCGCAGGGTTAATATTTTAAAAATTCACATTTTAAAGAACGGAGTTTCATATCCGTTCTCATTTTCTTCGTTTTTAGCTTAAATTACTCTCGTTTTAGAATTTCCTTAACATTTTATTTTTAATAGTCATTTAGGATTAGAAAAAGTTTAGAAAAAACATTTAGGGTTTAATTTTAGTATTCTTGCTTATTTGTCACGTTTTCTTTAATTACCGTTATTTGAATTTAATTGCTTAGTAATTAATTTTTTCTTGCTTGCTTAAATTGTTTTTAATTGTAGATTTAGAAAATTAATCCAAAAAGTTTGAACCAATTCAAGTCATTGTCCAAATAACAAACGAGGTCTCAATTTCATAAGTCTTTGGGAAAATGACCCGACCGTGTAAACGTGTAGTATTTTTGTAAGATTTTTCCTACTACCTTTGTCCTCAAGGGTAGTTTTGGAATTTTCTATACTTTGGATATTATTACGTATATACTTGAGACGTATCACTAGGCCTAGATGGGATAGTGGTCAACTGCATAGAAATTCAGGGGGTCACAGTAGAAGAATCCTTGACCTCTGATGGCGGTCCCTTAATTACCCGGCGGTCCCATATATATTAGGGGGCCGCCCAGTATTTTAGGGGGCCGTTTTTTGGAGACAGGAAACTTTTTCCAAAATTTCCTGATATGCTTGTATTTAAAATTTCTAAATTTCCCTTTTTCAGTCAATCCTATTTCATCATGAATCATCTAATACTTATTATCTAACTTCACAATATCAACTATCTTGAGTTCTATGAGGGAAGCATATGTAGGCAAATTTTATTAAAAGATAAGCATGCATAATATCATATATATACGCAAAATATATCGAGGTGCATGCAAGCAATGTTTAGGATATAAAATCGAAAGATCAACCATGGCAACAAAGTTGCCCATACAAAGTAATAAGTAACTAATGATAGCATAAGATTTAAACTCCTAAGCATAATAAGATATAGTAAATAATATAGATAATAATGTCATAAAGCAATTTCCCTTATTGCTCACTTCATCATGTTTCTCCACAACCTTCTAAGACTTTTTCTGATTGACCTTACTACCACCATTGCTTCATCTCGTATTGGTACGTGACGGTTGATGATTTCGGTTTGGCGGATGTAAAATGGTTCAAGGTGAGGGTCAATGTTAGGTGGGTTTTTGAAGACTTGAGGAACTTGATTGGTTAAAGAGTTAACATAACGAATGGGAATGAGTGCTTACACTGAGGTCCTACGTCATATTCCCATCTACATCACATCGTTGAGATGAATTAGGAAGGTTGAACGAAGGCGAAAGAGAAGAAGTGGAAATGAACCTCTTCCTCGTGCAGCGTTTCTTTTGGGTTTTCCCTCTCTAGTTGAGCGGCAATAAGATTCCTGACACGATCAACCTAAACAAGACATCAAGACTTCATTTTCTAATTCGGGATTTTCCCTAATGATGAATTTAAACAAACGAGTTAATAACATACCATAGGGTAGAATTAACCTCTTTTATTTAGTAACCCATTCCATTAGTTTTGTCATGAAATAGGCAAGGTTGAATTTTTCGGAGTGTACGACACAATAAAGCATATAACAAAGACATGCAGGAGCGAGCGTCTCCTTGAAATAAATGAACAAATTTATCCTTGTTGTGAGAGGCTTGACCTTTGAAGGGGATTTTTAGAATTTGATCAAATTTCTCAAGAGTGAAAGAGAATGACTTGTTTTGAATGACAAAGTTGACAACGAAGTGACCCTCGGGATTAAAGGTAAAAGTGAGTTCTATAGAACTCGAGAACAAAATGAGGTACAATTTGTTCGTTAATGTTTAACAAACAATCAAAACCGATTGACTCAAACTTGGCACGAATATGACTTATATTTTCAAAATTTTGACTCACAGCCCTTCCTCATGATAGTAACAATTTTCAAGTTTGCCATTGGTTTAGTAAGGTTTTGATTAAATTCATTTGATATGAAGCATGTATGTTTCGAGTGTCCTTTTGATGATCAAATCCGGTAACTCGAGGCCTTGTTACCTAAAATGACATTAATAAAATTATATTTTAATTGCTTATACTTGTATTGAAGTTTTAAGCTTATGTCTAGTGTGTGCCTAAATGTAACAAATGTGGAGTAACGATTAAATCGACCTAAATATAAAATCCTAAAAGTTAATCCAAACTCTCCTTAATTTGATTTTGCTCATCCAAACAAGTCAAAAAATACATATGAATTATGTATCTTGAAATTTGTTCATGAGATCATTATGCATGTGTTTGAAAACGTTTTTGTATTGGATTAACAATGCACAACAACAATTTATTATATGTTTCCCAAACGTAGTGCTTTGAAATAAAAATTGGGGTTTTTATGTTCGAAATCAATTTTTCAACAAATTCACAAATTATGCAAAATGCCTATAATCTAATGGGAAGCAATTAGTTATACATTGTATCCTAGTTGTCTTAATTATACAAAATTAAAAGAAAACACAAAAATCCCCAATTTTAATTTTTGGTGTTCATCATGAACCCTAGACTCAAATTAAAAGAAAATAGATGAAATGACTTACAATTGATGATCTTTGTGATATTAGGATTGGTTATTAATGTTGATTTGATCTTCAATTGATGTTTTAATGGTTGAATTTAAGTTTTGGTGGGTTTTGGGTCGTGTTCGTCAATGGCAGTAGATAAAGGAGTGTTTTTTTGTGTTTTGAATTTTTTTATTTTAGTGTTCCATACTATGGTCTGTTGATGGCGGTCCCATATCTCTTGGCGGTCCCAAATATATTAGGAGGCCACCTATATTGGGGCCGCCCTCAGTAAAGGGTATTGAACTTGAGTTTTTGACAAAAATTTAACAAAGAGGAGTGACATTTTAATTTGCATTTTGCGAATTAAAAATGCTTAAAGTACTTCGGATGAAGTATTCAAGTTGTCACGACACGGAATGGAACACGGACTAGAATCGAAACTAGAAGAAGGAGAAGCGGACACATAAGGTTTATGGAATGTGTTCCATCATTCCTAAACCAAGACGTAGATAGTTAAACGATTCACGTTTAAGGGGTTTAGTAAGAATGTCAGCGATGTTGTCGACGAACGACACTTTTTCGATTGAGATATGTCTTTTCTGGACATTATCACGAAGAAAGTGGTGACGTATTTCGATGTGTTTGGTACGAGAATGTTGCACCGGGTTTTTGCTAAGGTCAATCGCGCCTTTGTTGTCGCACATGATGGGAACATCATTGAGTCATATGTCATAGACGAAAACAACTTGTTTCATCCATAGTGCTTGTTGACATGCCTTTTCGGCACTTATGTATTCGGCTTCGGTAGTGGATATAGCAAGAGCAGTTTGTTTCTTTGAGAACTAAGATGTCAAACAACATCCCATGAACGTACAAATACCGCTAGTGCTCTTTCGGTCCACATAATCTCCTGCATGATCAGATTTGGCATATACTACGGTTTCTATGCCGGTCCCCTTAGGATACCATAATCCTAAGTGCGTAGTGCCTTTAATGTATCAGAAGATATGCTTAACCACTTCAAGGTGAAAGGTTTTGGGAGCCTCTTAGAAGCGAGCACAAAGGCAGACACTAAACATGATATCCGGCCTACTTGCCGTTAGGTATAATAAACTACCTATCATGCCTTGATACTTGGTACTATCTACCGAGTCACACTCTTTATCTTTTGTGAGTTTAGTATCGGAGGACATGGGGGTTTTCATTGCTTTATAATCCTCTCGACCAAATTTCTTAAGCATTTCTTTAATATACTTAGATTGATTAAAGAAGATACCATCTTCCATTTGTTTCATCTTTGTTTTATTTTGTAGTCCAATGAAGAATTTAAGTTCACCCAAAAATTCCCCCCCATGCTCATCTTTCGAACTCGTCATGCAAGATTTGGCAAAATCATCACATATTTCCCTTGACAAGGTCGAGCCGAAAATAATGTCGTTCAAAATATTATTAGAACGAGATGAGATTTGAACTTTTCTTCTTAGTAAAAAGAGTGTTATCTACCATTCCTATTTTATATCCATGTTTTAAAGAAAAGCCTTTAATCTATCATACCAAGCTTTGGGTGCTTGTTTAAGACCGTATAACGCTTTCTTTATTTTATAACATGATTTATTTTCAAAGTCAAATGAAATACTAGGAGGTTGTGCCACGTATACCTCCTTCATCTGAAAAAACCATCCATGGAATTGCACCTTTTTACATCCATTTGGAATAGTTTAAAATCTAAAGCATAAGCATAAGCTAATAGTATCCTAATTGACTCAAGTCTAGCAACTAGGGCATAAGTTTCATCATAATTGATGCCCTCTTGTTGATTATAGCCTTGAGCAACTAACCTAGCCTTATTTCGAGAAACAATACCGTTCTCGTCTAACTTATTTCTAAACACCCACTTAGTTCCTATGATTGTCATATTCCTAGCTTGTGGAACTAACTCCCAAACGTCGTTAGCAATGAATTGATTTAATTCTTCTTGCATAACGACTATCCAACTTTCATCTCCTAAGGCTTCATTTACATTCTTAGGTTCTATAGTTGATATAAAACAAAAGAAGTTACTTTGGTTTTGGGCTTGTGATCTAAGGGTTCTTTGGTTAAGGTTTCCTATGACATTTTATAATGGATGGTTCCTAGATTCCTTAATATATTGACTATTTTGCCAGTCTCTAAAGTTTCATCCTCAATGTTATTTTCTAGGTTTTTATTTTTGGTAAACTTAATTGCTTCTTCTTCATCTAAATCATCATCCACCAAGGGTGATGTCTTAGAGGGTGGAGGAGTTTCATCGAATGTCACGTTGAGTGATTCTTCGACTTTCCTAGTATGTTTGTTAAGGATGATGTAGGCTTTACTATTTTGCGAGTAACCTAAAAAATACCTTCGTATGACTTTGGGTCAAACTTTGTAAGCTAGTCTTTAGTGTTTAAAATGAAGCACTTGCTTCCAAACACTCTAAAGTAATCAAGAGTAGGTTTTCCTGACCTTTAAGAGTACGTAAGTGTGTGTTCCTAAATGGCACTAATTAGTATTAGATTGAAATATATGTTGAATTGCCTACATGCGTTACACAAAAACTTTGATTGTAACAGATTGCTCATTCCAACAAGTCCCTCTCAATTTACTTGAAGTGTCCTATTCTTCCTTTCAACCACGCCATTTGATTGAGGAGTGCGTGGAGCTGAGAAGTTATGTGTAATTCCATTGGCATTACAAAACTCTCCAAATTTCAACTCATTATCAAATTCCCTACCATGGTCGGTTCTTATTGAAACTATTGTACATCCTAATTGGTTTTGAATTTTCTTACTAAATATTTCAAATTGATCGAAGGCTTCGGTTTTGTCCTTAAGGAATCTAGTCTAAGTATATCTAGAGTAATCATCTACTATGACTAAGGTGTAGCGGTTTCCTCCGTAACTCCATACGACGGATGGACCAAAGAGATCCATATGAAGGAGTTCTAAGCATCTAGTCATTGAGATTATATTTTTAGCCTTATGACTAGCGTGAGCTTGTTTTCTAATTTTGCAAGCATCACAGAAGTGTTGATCAAACTTAAGATGCTAACAATTGAATGAGACGCATATTTTCATGACCTAATCTCCTATGCCACAACGTGGAATTTTCATCAATCATTGCTAGACAAATTTGGTCTTTAGGCTTATTTCCTAATTTCATCACATATAAGCCTTTCTTCCTAATACCTCTACCTATGACCTTACCATCCTTAGTGATTTTACTATCATGTTCAGAGAAAGTTACTCTACACTTATTATCACATATTTGTCCTATATATTTAACAAGTTAAATCTTAAGTTATCTACATGTTCTACATTATCTATTTTGAGTGAGTCATTCGAAATCGTACATTTGCCAATGATGTTACCGCGAAGATTGCTACCAAAAATAACTGTACCTCCATTGCATGCCTTGTAGGCCTCTGAGAATAGCCTTCAGGTTAACCCAAGCATGTGTTTGGAGCAAAACCCGCTAAACTTTATACAACTCATAACGCGTTCCAAGTTGACTCCAAGGCATATCTATTTATACAAAGCAACACCTCAAACATTTGGTCCCCAATATCTTATGGGTCCAAAGCTGTTAATGCTAAACATCTCTTGCATTTGATGCAATTGGGTTAAGAAGTGGGAATGGAAAGAACACATTTCCCATGGCATTAACTTTGACGTTGGAAAATTGTTCCAAGCTAACAGGAAATGCCACGAGGTTTATTTTGTCACCAACGATTCTTTTGTTGATGTGTTTATAGGACGATAATAAATATTGATGACTCTTTCTAGGTGGTGGAGTTCTTGATCATAAAATTAGGTTTTGAAAATCCAACTCCGGGTTTTGACAATGGCTTATAAAATTGTTTAACTTCATTATCACTAGCAACGAAAACATTGACATTGTTTACAATTATGTGTTTTGGTCTAGGAACAAAATAGATTTTTGAAAAGGCACACTTTTCTCAGATCCATGCTTAGTTGCTGGTGGCGGTCCCATAATTGCTTTGTAGGCCGCCTACATACTAAGGGGGCCGCCCATATTATGGACCTCCAACAGAGGATGCCTTTTTATGACTTTCATAAAATTTATTTCCCTATTCCCCTATATGATGCTCAAATGAATTAAACCTAAATTAACTTAATCACCGAGGGTTTTTGATTTTAA
Source organism: Tanacetum coccineum (assembly GCA_026074375.1). NCBI lineage: Eukaryota > Viridiplantae > Streptophyta > Magnoliopsida > Asterales > Asteraceae > Tanacetum > Tanacetum coccineum. The sequence continues at coordinate 20,956 of BQNB010098762.1, forward strand.
TTCAAATGTTCATTAAGTAATATGTGCTCTAGTTCAAACTGGTTAGTTTGAGAGCTTCCTCTTTAAGCTTTTATTTTCAATTTTGACCTTCTCGACATCTTCTTCATCTCTATCACTCAAGACCTCCGACAAAATCTCTTTTGTTCTACTTTCGTGGTTTTTGGACATTCTCCAATAAGATGATTCGAGTCGCCGCATCTAAAGCATTTTCTATCACTTTTATCGTTCTTTTCATCACGGCTTCTTTGGAATGTCTTTGTGTCATTCTGAGGTTGTCTCATGAATCTACCTCTTCTGTTATAGAACTTCTTAAAGTCATTCCTTAACCACCATGCGCGTACTCTTCGACTACTCTATCGGATAGACGAACACTCTTCATCGTTAGATTCTTTCTTAGCCTTTAAAGCAATATATTTCCTTTTAACTTTTGTTTTGACTATTTCAGAATCTTTCTTGATGATCATTTCATGAACTTTGAGGTTCCTGATAAGTTCATCAAGAGATAGTGATGTTAAGTCTTTTGACTCTTCAATCGTGGTGACCTTTTCTCTCCATTTAGGATGTAGAGCCCTAAGAAACTTCCTTACGTAGTTCTTGCTAGAATAATCTTCATCAAGAGCTTTTAGACTAGTTTAAATAGTGATTAAATCTAGCAGAAGCACTATCAAATAGATTCGTTCTTTGAAAATAACAAATTGTTCATTTGTTGAACACAAGGTATGATCTTATTATCTTACTTATCAATACCTTGATGGGTGATTAACAAAGTTTTTCAAATTTATTTTGCCGTGTTACACATGAAAATTCTTTCATACTCTTTTCTAGGCAAAGCATTATAAATAACCATTTTAGCTTCGTTATTTTTTGCAAGTCTCTTTAAGATCATCGATTTGTTTATCAAAAGGGATAATCTCAACTAACTTGGTTTTCGGATTTTGTACAATAGGTTGAAAATCGCCGTTGGTAATAACATGCCAAAGATCTAGATCTTTTGATTTAACATATGTCTCAAATCTATTTTTCCAGTAATTAAAACTATCACTTTCAAAAAGTGGTGGTCTTTGCATAGATTGCCCTTCTAGATATTTATCGGAATCCATAGATCGATCCAAGCTTTAAAATACAATATATTTTAAAAATCTTGAGTGGCCTTGGCTTCTGATACCGATTGTGGAAACTAGAAGGGGGGTTGAATAGTTTACTAGTTGGTTTATGTTTTAAAGCTTGCTTTCAAAATATTTAGATTCGAGTTGTATGTTTAACCAATTCATAATATGAACAAACAATATAACAATCTAAACTAAATCTAAATAACAATGACAATAATATGAAGAGATAAAGAAAGGAACAATCAAACCAAGAAGCCAAGATTTTATAGTGGTTCGGCTACGAAGCACCTCTTCGCCCTACTCCACTCCCCGAGTATCCTACTCAATATTTCACTATGTCAACAAGCTCCCTTTAGGCGGAGAAAATCGTTTACACATCGCTTACATTGTTTTCCGACACTAAGCTAAATGTTGAGTCCTAATCTTAGCTAGAACCAATCTACCACTTCACAATCACTACACAATCACAAGATCTACACTATCGGATTTACACACTATCCGAATCACACAAATACACAAGATAATTACAATAGAGATTTGGTACTTAGAAGAAGAGAGGAGAGATCACTAAATAACAATTCATTTCTTGGCGAATACGAATATTTCTCTCTAGCACTTAAATGAGAAAGAGAGAAGATAGAAGTGACTATATCACAAGAAACAAATGCTTAAGAATGTTAGTGATCAAGAGATTTAGAGAGAGAAAGAAGATTTTTAGAGAGAGAAAGTTATCTGAAAATTTCGTGCTAAGAGGTGTGTTTTTCTGCAAGGAATGGAGCAGTATTTATAGGCAGGAAAACCCAACGGTCACTGGGGGCGGTCCCAGATATATATGGGGCCGCCAGGCCTATAAGGGGGCCTCCCAGTAGACTACGCTCCTGTTTTTGTCTTTTTGTGGAGAATGTTGTATCTGGTATGGAACCTTCTATTTTGGGAGGAAAATTTGAATTTCAAATTTTAAGTTTTTATAAAACTTTTCTTTTAGTTAGAAAATATTTTGTATAATTAATTTTGTGAAATTCTTTTGTAAAAATGTGATGGATAAGAGAAAAATATTTTCTTGATTACTAATCATGCTTAATGATTTGTTTGTTCATACCTTAAGTGATTACTAATCTTAGGAATGAAATTTTACGATTAATAATTTGTAAACGTGTGTAATTTATCGAAAACGTTTTACAATTTTGTTATTATTAAAACGTTGAGAGGTCGAAAAGTATAAATAACGTTTTTAGACATTATTTGTATTAACAAGTATAAAAATAGTTACGGGGTAATCACATCAACCCAGTTACGCCATAACCCTTAGTGAGCATAAATATTTTCATCAGCAACGATTAATTACGGCGTAACTCATGCGGGCCAGTTACGCTGTAATTCTTCTAAATTTGATAGCATTAATCTTTAAAAATATAGTACCCCTACTAAATAATATAGTTGTGGTATTATTCTTCATTTGGCTCTTAGTTGCTTCTTGTAGAGATTTAGTAAACTTCCTATGACTTTAGTACCTCTACTAAATAAAATAGTATCAGTACTATTTTTGGTCATCTCTTGCATCTTTCCTGTTCTAATGCCTTTGTCATCTGAATCTGATAAACGAATTAGGTACCAGATTCATATAAAAATAATATAAAACAACGGGAATTTGATATGAAAAAGTATTAAATATTTGATGTTATCAAATACCCCATACTTGACTTCTACTTGTCCTCAAGTAGACCCTAAATAATTCTCAAAAAGATATCTCCCTAGTTATCCAGGAAGATATGAATTTAAAAATTACTTATGCTAGAAAATTCTAAACCGATCACCTCACAAAAAGGAAAAACGAATCACACGCATACTCTCACTAATCTATGTGTTTCATTTTTAGTGATCACTCAATTGCTCAGTCATGGCGAGTATTCTATCATAAGCTTGGCCAGAATACTAAGCTTCACCACTAGAGTCTAGATCTAACTCTTCAAAAAGGCAAATGGGTTGACACAACACATAGGCTTACGGGGTTTTGATCATTCAAACTATCTTTCACCCAAAGTACCACACCAACAAGGTGACTGAATTACACATACATGACCGTAACGACAAAATAGATATGCGTGATTCGATCTCATCCTCATTCGTGTTTAACAACGGGTTAAGACGAAGAATAATATAAGGTATGATAAAGATATGGGATGCACATTTAATTGTTGTTAAATAACAACACAAAACAAATAGTTTTCTAAGTCCATAATCTCTCCGTCACTGGTCGTATTCAAAACCCATAAGGTAAAAACGAGTGTCAAGAGTCAAGGGGTCTTCACAATACACGAGTTAATGCGTATGAAATATAGTGAAATGCATTAACTCAGTCTTCATCATCAATGATTATGTGCTAAAAAAATTTGAAAATTTGGGTCAAATTAGGACATAATCTCACCAAATAACACATTTCTATATCCCTTCCCCCCACTTGAGTTGTACTATGCCCTCATTGTACAAATAGACTTATAATAGAAAGGAGAGATAGAACTATCCGTTTAGAAAGACGAAATCATCGCCAGCTTGACAAGGCGGAAATACTACCACTATACGACATATAAGCTGACTAATAAACACTTGCTTGCATTCTTTTTTTTGATGCAAGACAAGGATACTATAAATCACAATACAGACACATATATACATGAGCGTCACCTCACTTGAGATCAACCATTTTCAAAACTCGTCTTTTCTTCAAATAGCCTCTATTTTAGCCCGCGACTTCCACCAGTAAAACCTAAAATTAACCAGCAACTCTCCGATCATGGACTAAGAAACTACATGGTAGGCTAGGCGATAGGTGTAATGAAACAACATATATTGGGTTACAAAATGAAGGGAAAGGCTCGGCAGGTTGTACTAGGGGTATCTTGCACTCAAGATGAGTGCAACAAGGGGTTTAACAAGGGGGTTGACTAATTAGTGTTAAAAGTCAATATACACAAACATAACTTGGATGGGCTATTTGGGGTTAATCCTAAAATTGCCTTTTAT
>BQNB010098763.1:0-16519 GCA_026074375.1 Tanacetum coccineum
AATTTAGCTTTCAAATCTTGTATTTCAAAATATTGTTCATGTTCTTTTAGAAATACGTTTGACGCTTTTTCTTTGCAAATTATGTCATTTTTCAGTTGTTCTTGACATTGTTGTAAAGCGAGTTTAAGAGAAATCGAGTGTTTTTCTAATTTAGCAAAACTTTGTAAAAGCTCAGTATAAACCTCTATACTAACAAATTCAGTTTGTTTCGAAAGCTTTTGTGCAAGACATTCTCATTCTTTGACTTTATGAAGATATAAGCATTGCAATTCAGTGTGCGTATCTAAATCAGATAACGAATGCAAATAAGAACACATAACATCATTAGATATACATTCTTACAAGAGCATATCATACATGGTTTAAAAATTCTGCTTTATCAGATTTAAGTTCGTTAATTTCTTTTTCAAAGGATTAAACGTACTTTAAATCAGCATGCATTTCTTTCTTAAGTTCATGAACAAATACGAAACTATCATTCTGTGTCTTAAGGGCAAGAGGCATCAAACATGTATTTATTAGGATTTCCATATCATGAGCAGTTAGGGCACGAAAATGATCCTTTGAATGTTTTACCCAAGCTTGATCAACAAGTTCTCTAAGATGATTTATGTTATTTGTCATGACATTATATGCTTGTCTACTTTTGCTTATTGATTTGGAAACAGGTAAGAAATTGATTTTTTTGAAAATATTTGGTTTCGTTTTCACAAAATATTTTCTCCACATTTTCTTCCTTACTTCATTTGCATGTGCTAACTGAACAAGATATTCCTGGGTCGGGGGTTTGAAAATTTCATAAAGGCTGTTTAGCTTTGTATAGTCATAGGGTTTCACTAAGTCTTTATTCAATTTGGATTGACTCTCTCTTTCAAAAGTCAGTGTCTCTTCCCTATCGGGGACGAGTCTGTTGCAGGATCAGATTGGTCATATGGGATCTCATACAAACATGGTTTCTCATATTAAGCCTTTTTAAGGTACATAGGATTTGCGAAGGTAGGTCTTCCATTAAATGTTGGGCATTTGGGTGCTAACATATGAATGGTCTGGATTGATTGACTCCTTTTGTAAACAATTTCATTTAAAAGCTTTAATTGCTTTTCCATTGAAATCATTTTGTCAATATCCTTTTCTTCCTTAAGTTTCAAATCCGTTATTACCTTTGTTTCCTCTTTGACAAGACCTTCGTAATGTGACTTAGTTAAAAGAATTTGTTTGACTAACTCATCGTGTTTCTCTTTGACAACTAAAATTTTATAGGCTTTAAGTTTTAAACCTTCTTTTATGTCAATGTCTTTTTGAGCTAATAGTCCTAGAGTTTCATTTAACTTATGTTCAAGTTTCTCATAGTCAACAGTACGGTCATTTAGGTTCTTGTACCTCTCAAACTCAGTCTGTTTATTTTGAAGTGAAACTAGATAACTATCTCGAATACTATTAGATTCCCCTAGAGTTCTACTAGTTTCCGCAAGAATAGATTTGCACTCAGTTAATTCGTGAGCAATTGTTGTGTTTTCTTTCTGTAATTGCTTTTGAATCTTTTTATTTTCATTGACATTAAGTTTTAAATTTGCAATTAAATTAGCAAGCGCAACACGGTCATCATCACATTCTACAGCATTTTGGTCATTCTAAATATCATTATCACACATATCTGGTGAATAAGGAATAACGTTACTATCACCCGTTTCCACTACACATGTGTTAATAATGGATTCAGTTTGCTCAGAATGTTGTATTTTATTGGCAAACACATTATATCCAGCATCACAGTGTACCTGTTCTAATAGCTCAGAATCAGTTCTTGAGTCTGCTGTAGGAACTTCTTGGATCTTTGCCATATAGCTGTAATGTGCTTCTAATTCCTTTTCACCAATCTCTTCATCCATGTCTGCTAGCCAATCAGATTGCTCTGCTTGTAGTTGAACACCTTTCTTAGCTTGTTTACACAGCAACATCTTATCCTTGTGATACGTGGAGTCTTTAACCCGTTTTGGTTTTCTACATTCCTTAGCAAAATGACCAAATTCCTTGCAGTTGAAACGCTGTATCCTAGACTGCTACACTACCTGACCACCTACAGTCTCCCTAGCCCCAGCAACAATCATTGTCCTCTGATTCCTAAACTGTCCAGTCTGATTATCATTCTTGTATCTTGGAGTAGTATCCATATTCTTGTTTCTGGTGTTTGAGGAAGTTCTGAGGTTGTTGTTGGGAGGTTTGTAGATCTTCTTGAAATACTTTGCAATGAGTGCCAAATTTTTCTGCATTTCCTTATCCTTCTAAGCTTGTTCAGGATCACTGTCTTCTTCAAAAGCTGACTCAGATGGAGGTGTGATTGGTTTGGCTATCTCTTTGCCTTTGTGTCTTGTAGTTGCATGAGATCTGGATGGAAGTGAGGCTTTTGATGTTGGTGCATATGATTTGTGAGACTTTGGTGCTTGATAATAAAGATCTTGATATGGTTGAGCAGTAGCAACAAGTGCTAATGGGTTAGCATTTTTTGCTATTCTTTTAACACGGAGTTCATTAACTTCCTCTTGATATTGTTTCAGAAAGTCAAAGAGCTTGTGATATGAAACTTCATCCAATTTGTGTTGTTGCTTGACAACTGTTACAAACCTTGACCATTCTGGTTGAAGTTGTTGAAGAAATTGAACATTGACTTGCATCATAGCAACTGTCAAATTGTTTTTAATCATTTCATTCATCAGCTTGTAAAACCTTGTGTAGTATGACTCTATTGTTTCTCCATCGTGAGAGGTGGATTTTCCAAACTCCTAAAATAAGTTTATATTGACATCTTGAATGTTGAGGGATTCACCTTGTTGTAGCCTTTCGATAGCTTCCCACATTTCATGAGCTGCCTTGCATGCATCAACAGTTAAGTATATTTCATCTCCAATTCCAGTCAATATCAAATGAATCGCTTCCTTTTCTGATTCAAAATGAGCTTTGTTTTCAGGAGACATATTCAGTACTGTCTCAATTGTTGTTTGTTTAGGAACTGCTGAAGAATTATCCGTTGCAGGTACAGCTGGAATTATGACAGTAGAAGGAGTATAAGGTCCTTCGAGAATGCATTTTCTTAAGGCATCACCATTTGGTCTTATATCAATGTATCTTAAGAAACGTGATCGCCATTGTGCATTCTCGTTGGAAGCATTGGTGGACGATCCCTTGAACCAGCTGCCATGATGTTGTTATGCATTTGACTGTCGGTTGTGGAAGTTACAATTAGAGTAGTCATGATGAATGATTGTTAAATTATGAAGTGAAAATGGTTGTAGGATCTTAAGTAGATGTGTTGTGATTGAAGTTGTGGTAAAACGAAAACAATTAACTTCCACGGGATTTTACAAGTCTATGATTGAAACCGAGAAAAGAAATGAGTCTTTCGCGGGATTTTACAAATCAATAGAAAAACCGTGATTGTAAATTGATAGAGATTAAGGTTTGTTTGAGTTGAATTAATTGTCTTTTAAGTCCTTGTTTTTTATTTAGTTTGATGGTTTGTTAATATAAATTAATTGTTGTTTAAAGTCCAAAGTCTGATATTGTCCAAAGTTAAATTTCACCAAAAATAAGTTACCGAAATTGGTTCAAGTGAAAATGAAATTTGGTTCTGTGTAGTTTAAGCAAACCGCCACCTAAGTTTAGGTTAAACCGCCACTAATATTTTACCAAACCGCTGTGCAAAATAGATTCAAACCGCTGCTTAATTGAATTATCAAACCGCTGAATAGTACAGGCAAACCGCTGGCCAGTTTAAAATTTCAAACCGCTGGCATATAAGTTAATCAAACTGCCACCTGTTATAAGAAACCAAACCGCTGCCTGTTCTTACTTTCTCAAACCGCTGCTTACTCAAAAATGTAAACCGCTGCTTAGAAAAATTCTCAAACTGCTACCATGGTGAATTTTGGACAGAGTAACGTTTCCTTTTGGCCAAGATTAAATTTCTTCATTTGTACCTGTATCAAAACGCTACTAAAAATAGCAAACCGCCACTGAATTGATGGTAAACCGCCACAGAATTGATGGTAAACCGCCACTATTATTGTCTTATGCCAAACCGCCGTGTAAAAGTTAAAAACAAGTACAAGTCATTTTCAACTATTTTGTTTCCTTGTAAAACTTTGGCTACCAAACAAACATGTCCCTATCTAACTCTAAACCGCCACTAAAAACTAATCTTATGTATTCAACCCGCCACATAGAAACATGATTCGAAATAAGCAAGAATAAGCCAAATAAGCTACTTAAATTCTCAAATAAGCTCTAAATGTTTAACCTAAGTGCGTAATAGAGTATTTAAACACAAAATATCATGTTTGACTTTGTGATTCTTAAAAAAAATAAGCAACCTGCCACTTAGAAACCAAAATAAGCCGAACCTATTAAGCTTTAATAATCAAACTAGGAGCATATTTTTCATAAGAAATGGCACCACAATAAGATGAAGATCTAAGAGAGCAAGATAAGAACAAGCTTAACAAACCAAATAACTTAAGGCTTTATGACCCGTGGGCTTTTTAACCCAATAAGCCACGAAAATTTTGAGATTTTGAGCTTATTACCACAAAACAAACACTAATCTACCCGAGGCCCTTGATACCAAATGTCGGAACCCCGAACGATCTTCTTGTTACAAAAAATTACGGCATGATATTTTGATAACCAGTCCATACCAATTATGACGTCAAAACTACCCATCTCTACGGGCATTAAGTCAATATTAAATGGACGATTTAGAAAATTTAAAATGCAACCTCGTATAAGTGTATTAACCCAAATTATTCTATCGTCAGCTAATTCGACATCATAACCATGGTCTAGTATAGTTGGGATGATATCAATCAAAGAACTAAATGCAGTAGACATGAAACTCCTATCAGCACCAGTATCAAATAAAATCGAAGCATAACGGTTATTTAGGAGGAACGTACCTGTAACGACATTAGTGTTTGGGTTTGTCCCTGCAGTGTCCACATCATAAGCTCTTGCCATAGAATTACCATTTCCAGCATGATTTCCCTGATTTATGTTCTTTAGTTTTAGGAAATTACTCTTGAAATGACCCTGAGCTCTACACTCGAAGCAAGTGAGAACTCTTTGATTTGCCCCTGGGGCTCTCTGGTTTGTTGTTAGCAGCAGCAGCTAGGCTTTTACAGTCCCAAGCCAGATGGCCAGCTCTCTTGTAATTGGTGCACTTGGGAGCGCATTGTCTATCATGGTGGTAGTTGCATTTAAGGCACATAGGTTTAGATCCTCTGTAAGGTTTCTTCTCCCTAGGCCCTACAGTATAGGCCTGTGCGACATTGTGCCTTTTAAATGGTTGATGTTGGTTCTAGTTGTTCCTAGAAGTGTCATCAAACTTTCTTTTGTTTTCAGCTTGACGTTCAGCAACAGTGCAAATCTTTTGATCCATCAGTTCAGTTGCAAACTCAATTGCATCTCGCATCTTCTTTGGCTTAGACGCCATCACACTTTCTTGGATCATGTCAAGCAGAGCACCGACATACTTTTCAAGCTCATCGGATTCCTTGGTAAACATCCTCCCGCAAATCGATGCCAACTCATGAAAACGTTGGTTATAGCTTAGCACATCGATACCTTTCACTTTCAAATTCCATAGTTTAATTTCCAGCTTTTTAATCTCACCTGTTGGGCAATATTTATCGGTCATCATCTTTTTTAATATTTTACATGTCATTGCATATGCAACTTTATGTCCAACAGTCCTAATGTAGGAGTTCCACCACGTTAAATCATTTCCTTGAAGAGTACAAATTGTAAACTTGATTTGACATGCGACTGTGTAGTTGCTTATATGAAAAACATTGCCATCTTTTCGAATCATTGAGTCTGACCAACGACTCCTTCAGTACCCTTGATGTTTAAGGGTTGGCATTTCAGAAAGTCAGTGTAGGTGCACTCACGTGCAACATGCACCTGTCTCCTTATGCCAATTCTTGAATCACGGTTGTCATCGCCATACCTGCTTCTGTCTGTGTCCTGTCATCGCCATTTGATTCTGTCTGCATCACAGTTCTGCTAATGCATCAGTAATCCCTCGGGGCAATCAGTGCCTTAAGTGGAGATGGTCAAGTGTGTAGAGGTGGTGGTTGGTTGTGGCGTGGTTGGTTCTCTTTAGAGGCATTTTCTTCAAAATTAAAATAAAATATGATACACGTTAGATTACATAAACTCATAATCGCGACATGACATATGCATATTATAAAATTAGATCACAACACACAGTGAATATACAACTTAAGTGAAATCAACAATGATATAAATAAATTGACATTCATTAATAATAAATTCGATAACATACATGATAATCCTTGGTTACAACATGACCAATACAGATGATATACAAAATGAAAATATAGTTCTAAGGCAAATGCTAGCTGGGAGTTACCCATAATACTTAGCATGCCATACAAGATAGCTAGATGATGAACAAAATCCCTACAGTCTGCAAGTTAGGAGTTACCTATAAAACTTAGCATGCCATGCAGGATAGCTAACAAATGATACAGTACTAACAGCTACTACCAGCATCAGCTGGTCCATCTTGTAGCTCTGGATCTCTAGCAGGCTCTAGCTCTCTAGCCTCTAGTATCTGAAGTAGACCATGTCTGAAGTGACAAAGTGTAAGACATCAATGTCACAACTACAGTCTCCAGTGATCCAATGCGAGTATCCCGTATCAGAATCTAAATCTCATGTGTCTGAACCTGTGCTCGATATGCTTAGAGCTCAGCATATACTGCCTTACTGCAGTTCATGGAATGTGACCATGCCTCTCGAGCGTGTCTAGCCTCGATGTCTAAAAGTAAAGTTGTGTGGCAGTAAAATTGCCTATCTCTAAACAACATGTTGACTCAGCCCCTCTGAAGGGCTTTGTCATCCTGGGCGTCCTCCAATCCAACATGTATCTCATGACTATCCCGAGCAAGAGTAGTGGCAAGATCGGTCACTCTCTGGCTCAAATCCTCTATAGTAGATTCTCTTTTCTCTATATCCCCAACCATGTCATTCCAAACATCCTCAATCCCATAGCCAACCTCTCTAGACATAAGACGTCTAAGGGTGGCATCCACAGTAGCAACATCCAACCCAGGCTGTCTAGCAGCAGCAACTGCTGAACTCTCCCCAACCTCATACCTACCAGTGGGAGTAGTCAGACATAACCTCTTCCGAGGCGGTAAGTCGGCCTCGGGAATATCATCACTATGTGTAGTGTATGGAAGTAACAAGGGTGGTGATGAAACTCTTAACCTAATCTCGGCTGCTCTGTAGCCTAATGGTGCATCAGCATAGGTAGGACTATCAACAGTGGATGGTGGTAGAGGTAATGGTGGAGATGGTGTAACAATCCGTATTTTCAGGTCATTTTACGACGTCATTTAATCCACTATTTATTTTTAGTCTCGTACACGTTTGCTTTTAATTTTAAATGTTTAGCTAAATCGCGTAAACTAAAAATCAACATTCAACGTAAACGGGCACCACACAAATAAAAGTTTACGACAAGCAAGTGTTAGATAATTATTTAGAGGATAATTATTAAAGTTTGTACATTTTATTTTTATTGGTTACATAAAGTGTTTACGTTTCGCGATAAAATACGTTTAGGCATTTTCGGAACCAACAAAACTTTTCTACGCTTCAACAAATACCCATTATTATATCCAATACCCAAAGTTTTATAAAAGTTCACCTATTTTAACATTTTTGGTCCATTTGTACATGAAATAAATCAACTAGAAACTACACATTACAAGTATTACCTTTATACTAAAAGTTACCAATTTATAACTTCAAGTTTAGCTAGATATTTTCATAAAAGATCAAAAACACCAACTAGCTCTTTCCCTCCCCCTAAATTTGGATGAAATGTGATCCCAAGGGGACAAGAAGCACACAATCAACCAACTTGAGCTTGTACAACATGAACCTCATTAAACCTAAGCATGACTAAGCTAGTTTTGACCAAAGACTTCCTAGAAATCCTCATCTTGTCTTAAGACTTTCTACAAGTGGTCTTGACTAGTCTTGGATGTATATAATGCTTGCACTAGAAAGCTAAGCACATACACTTCATTTCTTTAAATGAAAAACTTTACCATTCTCTTTGTTTCTCTCCCAAACCCATAGTCAAACTCAAAAACCCTCAAACAATTCATACAATTTTATTTACCACATATACAAGTGTTCTAACAACATATCTAAGGTATACCAAGAAGGTTTGAAGGCTTGGTTTAGCATTTAAAAGGGTTAAGCAAAGAAAATGCAAGATTAGGGTTTACTTGGAATTAGGGTTTTCTTTGTATTGGAAGCTTGGGTTTATTATCTAAACTAGGGTTTAGATCTTGTATTTCTTCACCATACATCATATTAAGGTTACCTAAAAACCCTAATCTCTTTACATTCATGATTTTATGTTTATATAATGGTTATATAGTTAATCACCATCTAGGAAACTTATTAACTTGTAAAATGGATTTTTACACTAGTTCATGGTTTGATGAACTTTGTCATATGTTATGTGAATGTTAAATACATGTTATAATGGAAGTATAATTGTTATACAAGTGTTGGTTTATTTATAAAGAGTATATATAAAGTAGTTACCTAAAATGTTTACTTAATAAGTTAATAAGAAAAAGTGATATGAGGACTTGTACTCTTAGACAAATGATGGACTAAGGACCTTAAGCATATGAGACATGTGATATATTTTGTTGTAGAGGACTTGTAGCAAGTGTACTAAGCTAAAAACCTACAAAAATAAGCTTAAACACATTATCACTAAAAAAACTCTAAACTTTCTATTTAAATTCAAAAAATAAAGCATCTATTTTATATTTTTATAAAATACTACATCTCACGAGGATTCCAATATGTAAATAACTTGAAAAATCGATTTATAACGAAGGAGATACGGCATTTGCAAGTTATACGATAATAAACGTGTTTATAAAAGAAATTTTATAAAAACTTCTTTCTTTTCACATCTGATATAAATGGTTGGTTATTTTTCCCAAAAATTAAATATTTTTAGGATTCCAAAACATTAAGAATCGTAATTATTGGATCAATAACGAAGAAGATATGCTATTTTTAAGTTATGGTAATTATATATATATAAAGTGATTTTATAAAAGTAAATTTATAAAAGTTACTGTTCACATCAGGTATTTACATTTTGGAAATTGCATTAGTTAGACAAAACTTCTAATTATGAAGACGTGCTGGAAAGAATCACTAAAATAGGAGTTAAAATGAATAAGATAGACTTTTACGCGATTACGATAACTAAATTTATAAAAATAAATTTATTAAAGTGTATGAATAGTAATAATTATTGTTCACCAGAGGACTTAAAATATGAAAATATAATATTTTGATAACTCGTATTAATACGAAAGCGTGGACATAAGAAACGTAAGAAACGGACTTAAAATGATAAAGTTATGCCGTTTTTACTAAAGAGGTATTTATAAACGTTTTTACTTTATAAATATGATTTCACAAATACAATTAGATGGTGATGTAGCTGTATAGAATTATATATGGTCTTAGTTATTCAAAGTACTTAGTACTCATACGACCTATAATTAATTAGGTTGCATTCAGACATTATCGTGACGCATTTTCTATGATATACCTTGTTATTTATTCACTCAAGGTGAGTTTATAGCCCTACGTTTTACTTGTTTTACATATACTTTACAACTTTTAGGGTCAGAATATACTTGTTACCAAATTCATTTACATGATTGGTTTGAAGTCATTACATGTGCATTTATAGTTCGTTTTACAAACTGGTCTACATACTCAATTACTTATTTTGGGACGAAATGTATTGCTAGTTTCACTCTATTTTTGAAAACAAGGACATTACTTTGCTTTTACCCAAATGATTACGGATTAGCTTAAGCGGATTGAACTGTAAATTACCTGGAGGGTGAGCGCAAATGTTATAAAATAGATCTATTCGGGTGTGACAGCCCCGTTCGGGTGATTAGCTATCACTGGACAAACGAACATTATAGCATGTCAGAGCATGAGATTTACATAAACATGAACACTTACGGTGCCTTGAATAAAGTGGCATACAGATGAGTCTACGCAGCAGTTTCATGAACTTAGAGTAATCATAATCATTGTTTTATACACACATGAATATTTACGTTGCCTTGAATAAAGTGGCAATACATACTTTGAACAATGGTGGCCCAACTATACATACGTTTTGGTAACTATTTGGGAATTTAGATGGTCATACATACTTTATAACTCTTTGATTTACAACACTCATGCATACGTTTTGGTGACTATTTAGGGATTTAAATGGTCATGCATACTTTACAACTCTTTAATTTCCAACATTTATACATACATTTTTGAGGAACATACAAGGATTGGAACAGTCATACATACTTTACAAAACTGTGGTTCAACGTTTATACTTACAAAAACCTATGAACTCACCAACTTTATATTGACACTTTTAAGCTTGTTTTTCTCAGGTTAACAAGCTACTTGAAATACTTGATGTGCATTGGAGTCTAAACTTTACAAGACTACATTTATGGATTTCTACAAACAAATCTCGTTGTATTATTTCAGTCTTACATTATTGATGCAAACTTTGGGACCAATGTTATCACAAATTAAGATTTTGGTTAAATCAACGAGATCACTTTTTAAACGACTCATTTAGAGGTCGTTCTCTCATATCTTGTGCAATGTACTTATGAAGTAACACTCCTGGAAACACATTCTGCTGCGACCCATTTTTGGGGGTGTTACAGAGATTGGTATTAGAGCCAAGGTTATAGAGAACTAGGTTGGATTTTACCTAGACTATAACTGTTTTACAAACATTGCATCATACAAAAGTTTTTATCGGGACATACATACAATATTTATTTGCATTAATTGGTCATGCTAGATGCTTGCATGATTAATATACGTGTTTATATTATAGTACGTATATTACTACTGGTCTTATATAATATACTTATATAAGTTTAATTTTGCTTGTTACAGCAGTCATGTTGCGTTTATGATTTTATGAAATCTAACGTGTATTTTATTTTCTTGTGATTTTAAAGAAAATGGCACCAAAGAAAAGAACCACAAGGACATCACCAGCCACAACAACCACCACCACCACACCGGTCACCAATGCCCAGCTTAATGCATTGATCGATCAAGGCATTGCCGATGCATTGGCAGCACGTGACGCTGACAGAAGCATGAATGGCGATGACAACCATGATTCTGGAATGGGTGTAAGGAGACAAGCTCCTCTTGCTCGTAAGTGCACTTACCCAGATTTCAGAAAATGTAAACCCCTATATTTTCAGGGTACTGAAGGAGTCTTCGAGTTGACTCGGTGGTTTGAAAGAATGGAAACTGTGTTCCGTATAAGCAACTGCTCTATAGAAAACCAAATCAAATTTTCCACTTGTACTCTTCTTGGAAGTGCTCTAACGTGGTGGAACGCCCACGTTAGGACTGTTGGCCACAATGTTGCCTATATAATGACCTGGACAAACTTGAAAAAGATAATGACCGACAAGTACTGCCCAAGGGGCGAGATTAGGAAGCTTGAGGTTGAGATGTGGAACCTGAAGGTTAAGGGTACCGATGTGGTAAGCTATAACCAAAGTTTTCAGGAACTGGCATTGATGTGTGCTAGGATGTTTCCTGAAGAGTCGGATAAGATCGAGAAGTATGTCGATGGTTTGCCTGACATAATTTACGGAATTGTGATGGCATCTAAGCCAAAGACCATGTAGGATGCAATTAAATTTGCAACGGAACTGATGGACAAGAAGATCAGCACCTTTGTTGAACGTCAAGCCGAGAATAAGAGGAAACTTGATAACAACAATCAAGCTCAACAATAACTTCCCAAGAAGCAAGGGATAGCTATAGCTTATACTGCTGGGTCTGGTTAAAGGAAGGAGTATGCTGGAACTCTTCCATTATGCAACAAGTGCAAGTTTCATCACAATGGCCAGTGCACTATAAAGTGCACAAACTGCAAGAGAGTTGGCCACTTGACCCGAGACTGTAGGAGTCCTGCAGCTACTAACAACCAGAGAAACCTCACTTACTATGAATGTGGGAATCTATACAACCCAAAATTTTCATCAATGCAAAATCAACCTATTTTATTATGATCACATTTGTACAGGGAAATTTTTTGCTTTGTTACATTCTATTATGTAACATTGTTTACATAGCAAACTAAACAAGTTCACACAACCTACCTATGAAATCTATATCTATGTTTATATCATGTAAACCTCCTAATATGTCAAGTCTATATCTAATATCATTTTTACCAAGTACATTAACCATTTAACGTACTTTTCAAAACGTTATATCAAAACAAGCATTAAACGTTAAACATTTACATCAAAACCCTAATTATATGTAATGTATACATATAAAATGAATGTACAAACCTTTAAAGCATGTATACAAGTATCAATGCGCAACATTTGAATATCTTTTCCCTCCTAAATCAAGTTACAACTTTCTAAAGCCTAATGTACAAGTCAATTGTGCATAAAATACAAACTAGGTCGTTTTACCTCCTAAATCATGTTTATATCTTACCACTACTTTAACACAAGGTAAAAACACCCAATAACCCTAATCCTAATACCCTAATTCATATAACCCTAAACCAAAATCATAAAACCGTAGCAAACCCGTTTCACCCTTAAACTAATTCATAGTTTTCAAGAAATATGATCGGTTGATAAAACATAGGATCTGGGAAACATTAATAGGTTCTGGATATTAAGTAAAAATACTAGGTTGTAGCCCTATGCCTTTTGATCATTTGGCCAGTGGACTCAACCCGATTCGATATCGGATGAATTAGTTATAGCCAAAATGGCAAAAGTGCGCAGATTCTGCACACCTGTAGTAAATGGCAGTTATCTCTAAATTTTTGTATAGTAACCCCTAAATATGTATTACTAAAAGTTGTAGAGGACTCAAATATCTAACCATGCTCACTAGTTTGAGCTTCATCGGAGTTACGGTTTGTAAATGACAACCATTTTACCAGGATTGATGTTGGCTGTCCAAAAACAACCATAAACCCGACACCCCTTTATTTTGTTTTTGACCCATTTTAAACCCATGTAACCATCCTATAAACTCTATGACTAAGCTACTTCAGCCACAAGCAGCTTACAAGCACCACAACTATTTTTCTTGGCCACCAAGAGGCCTTATCACCTCCTTGTTGTCTCCTTTCTAGCCATGGCCTCCAAACACCCTCCACCACCTTCCACCTTGCTTAGCTACTATCCTAGACTTCCATACTCACCCTAGACCATCCTTAGTCATCACACTATAGATCCTAACACTTAATCCCCAAGAAAACTTGGGCTCTAAGGGTTTTCTCCCCTATAAATAGGCCAAGACATCATTCATTTCAAATCATCCCCCACATCTCCTCTCTTACCCTCAAATGGAATTCTAACACTTCTATAGCAACAATAGATGATCAAAAGAAGTTTCTAAGCTTAGAATAGAAACCAAGAAGCAAGAAAAACGAAGCCCTGAAGTGTTTTCTAGGCGTATGGATCATAAAACCCCATTTCGACCAATTTCTAGCTCAAGTAAGCCAAGATCTTGTTTCATAAGTTTATAATCTGTATTAGAATGTTCATAATACTCTTAATATCATATATGAACTCTCATTTGAAGATTTGAATCCTTAAACCCTTGTGTTTTTGGTAAAAACTCTAAAAACGACCCGTTTTGATTTTCTAGCTAACGAATCCTTTTTATTAACTTTCGTTACGTTAAAACATCTTATTTTAGCTTATAACAATAAACTATAACATGAAAATATCATTTGGAATCTTAAAATAAGCTTGCATGGCTGTTTGGACTTGATTTGTAAATTATTTCCACAAAAGGGGTATATATTATAACTTTCTGAAATTTATAACTAAAGGGACTGAAAATGTTATTTTCCTAAAGTTAAAACTATAAAGACCCATTTTGCCAAGTTTTAAAGTTAAAGGTTTAATGTATATACTTTTTATATAAAGGACTAAACTTGTAAAAGTTTATAAACCAAGGGTATGTATTGCCATTTTTGCAAACTTAAAAATATAAAATATAATATTTTTATACAAATTATAAAAATATATATTAATGTCATAAGACTCAATTTTATTAAAACCCGACACATTTTTTGTGATTAATCACCGATTGACGCTTTATAAATCAAATGCGTTATGTATTTAACATAACTTATCATCGACTAATTTTGGAAGAAACTTAAAAATCTTATCGTGTCACGATACTAGGGAATTTCATGTGAGAGGTTCCATTTGGGTTTTTATTTTGATGAGTTTGCTGGGTTTACGATTTAAAGTGCCCTGACTCCTCAAACAATACTGCGTGGCCTCTGAATTATGATAGCCCGAACAGTGATACAATATTTCCATAATAAATTCAATCAAAATGATATTACATTATGACATAAAACATATCCAATCAAACTAAGACTTGACATATTACCCAGGTTGTGTAACGAAGCCGTTACTTTCATTTCATATACTTTTGCCATCAATCAGATTTCACTGTATTGTTAAGGTGAGTTCATAGCCTCACATTTTAACTCTTTTGAAATATTTCATAAACCCGCAAGGGGGATACATGCTATAAACTATGAATACCAGTGTTTTTCAACTATATGCTATTATGAATGGATTATTGCCTAAGTTATCTACTACTTGCCCTTTAAGTCCCCATATCATGAACTGTTAATTACTCTACGGAGTGAGCGCGGATATTGTGAATAGATCTATTTGGGACTGGACTTCCCCGTCTGTTTATCTATACTTTCGGTAACCAATAGCACTATATTTGAATCTGTCGGGTGTTTGGCAAGGCACCCGCGGGGCAACTATGTACCATCTATGTTTTCCTAAGGCATCAGGTTCATGAGCTTAGGGCAATAATATTGTTTTATCAACTATGGGTGTATAACAATGTAACCCACTATCAAACTAGCATTCATACTATTTTCTATGATAAATTGTACATGCATGCAATTATTACAAACTTTGGGTGTATAACAGCATAACCCACTATTGAATTTATATTCAAACTGTTTAACATAAACCTATGAATTTCACTTAACCTTTGTGTTGACTTTTTAGCATGTTTATCTCAGGTAATTGAGCAACTTATGGCACGGAGTGGCACAGACTTGAATATGGCTAAATTGTTATCATTTAAACTTTATATTTCTAGATTTTGGGACCTCCTTTTGTAAAACTCTGATGAATAAATGAATGATAACTAAATTTTCCAAAAACATCTCATTTGAGTCGTTTTCTACGATTATGACTGTTGTACTATGAAGTAATACCCCAGATTAGCTTCCGCTGCTATATTTTTCAAAAAGGGGGTGTTACATCAAGTCTCAATAAAGAAGATGCTGAATACCTGCAACTGTTTAAGGAAGAGATTGGAGAATGGTTGAAGCATCGTGATCAGATAAGACGTTGGGAAATGTATGTGAACGTAAGACCACTAGGATCAAGGAGGGAATGCCCAGAATAATCGACCTTTAGGGGAGATTGTTAGGATCATAAAAGTGTCAATTATGATACTTTAAAAGGTTTTATTTATTATTAGTGTTTAGTCTTTATTTTACAAAGTAGAAAGTAGTTTGTAATAAGGATTAATATGCTAAAAGTGAAAAATAGCATATTATCCAAAGACTAGGACTAAATAGCAAAATTAGGAAAACAAAGGAAGGGAAGCTAACCTCCCTCTCCTATAAATAGCCACCTAATCATCATTAGGTGGTTAAGGCTTGTAACAAACTTACTTTCTCTCCCTTTTCTCTTTTTTATAAAATTTGGAAAATTATGAAAGACTTGCCTTCCTCTCTTAATTCTCTCCATTCTAAATCGTTTTATATCGTGTGATTCAAGCTAAATCGAGACCTATATATATATAGGGTTGTCAACGTGGTATACACTCTTAAAGTAGACTACTATAGGCATAGTTTTAGACCGTTGGATCGAGTTTGATAAATCAAGATGAAACATATATTGAGGAGTGGCTTATTTGTAATTAAATGGAATATAAATGGCTATTATGTACCAATTTCATCAAAGAAAATGCGGGGTTATATCAGATAATATCATTCACCATTTCAATAATTCACTAGATCAAAATATCATCTCCTGATATGGTGCATATTCAAAATGTAATCATTATCCCTAAAATAATATGTTTCCCGTAAATTAATATTCCAAATTTCATCCCCAAATTATATATAAATCTAGGGTTTAGATTCTACACATAATATTAACAATTTTAGGTGATTTTCTTTCAAAAGCTAGAACTAAAACACGATGTTCTTCAGATATGTATATAGGTAAGTGACACATTTGTGTTGATAGTTTTGCAACTATTAAATGTAACTAGTATTGTG